>PVJN01017775.1:0-13731 GCA_004026805.1 Lasiurus borealis
GGAAGGAAGGAAGGAAGGAAGGAAGGAAGGAAGGAAGGAAGGAAGGAAGGAAGGAAGGAAAGAGGGAGGGAGGGAGGGAAGGAGGGAAGGAAGGAAGCAAAGAGGAAAGGAGGGAGGGAGGGAGGAAGGGAGGGAGGAAAGGAGGGAGGGAAGGAAGGAAGGAAGGAAGGAAGGAAGGGATAGAGGGAGGGAAGGACAGAGGAAAGAAAGAGAGAAGGAAGGAAGGAAGGAAGGAAGGAAGGAAGGAAGGAAGGAAGGAAGGAAGGGAAAGAAGGAGGGAAGGAGGGAAGTGTAGAAAGCACCTGGGAAGGCATATGGCATTCTTCCTTAATGATTGTCAGCTGAACCCAAGACTACAGGCAAAGCCGGTCTTGGTTACACATCTTTACCAAAAAGGCAGCTGTGTTCTCAGCACTGACTCTTATCTTTGCTGAGGTGCAGGGAAGTGGGTTTTGAGATGTAAATCCAGTCTAGCACTAGGAGTGCTTGGGCCTACTCACGAATCAAATAATATCCTTTGTCTTGACTTTTGGTGAAACTTCCTGGTATTTGGGGTATAAAATAAACACGCTGCATCAGCTCTGGGTCACTGTCTCTCCATCAGAAGATGGCAGCGATCCACCCGGCCCCAGCTTTTCTTTCTATCTCTGTGTCCTGTCTCTTTCTTTTATTTCTCAATCCCCAGCCGCCTCTACTCAGGAATTAGACCCGTTTTCTAGCCGCACTGGACACGGAAAAGAGAGAAAAATATTACAGGAAAGGAAGGAAGAAAGGGGTTTGTTCTTTCTGGCTGATCATCTTTAGAGGTTACACTGTGATTCTATTCCATGAAAATGCGTTTAGCCTAACTGGGGATAGGAAAAAATCTATTTTTCCCACTGCACTTACAAAACCTAAGGAATTTACCTTAAGGGAAGAACGGTGTTTATGGAATGGTAAAGTGTTTCTAAGAAAAATGACCTTGTGTGCCAAAGTGTGCCCCCATTTTTTGACTAAAGGGACATCAGATTTCTACCAGGGCCAGTCCAAAAACAGGAATTCTCTGACCGTCTCTCTGGCTTGGCGGGTGCTTCCTTCCGCTGCCCCTGCAGCATCATAGCTGAGCGGCTTTGTATTTTGGCTTCCCCTCTTCTAAAACAGTCTACTTATGCCTGTTCCTTAACAACAGAAGTTGAAAGGAAATGTGTCAATTTAGGGGAAAAAAAAAATATATATATATATATATATATCCCAGCCCTACCTTTAAATACATTTTTCCCCCCCAAGGAATATCAAAATATCCTTGGAATTTGTTGTGAAAATTTGACCACATCCTAGTTAGCATGCGGTTAAAATTAAGGGTAACATGTGTTTTAGGGATCTCAATTTGCAAAATATTAATAGGGTTCATGGGCAGTTAACTGCACTAAAGGGAGGAAATGAAGTTTATAGTGCAGGACCCTGGGGACCGCAGCATTCCCTGCCCCTGAGCACATTCATACCCCACCACTCAGGTGAGGCGAAGAGAGGGAGCGTGGGGGAAATCTCCAAGTTCACACAATGGATCTGCTTCTCTCCCCTCCGGGCAGGGCTGGCAGTACCTCGGGCATGGCTGTACCCAGCTCTGTCTGGCTTCTTCCTGCTTACTCAGAAACCTCATGATTCAGCCAGAGATGAAAATACGGGGACCTTCAGCAAGACCTACAGCTGAGATTATAGCAAGGGAGAGCCCTGACCCAGCCCTTGTACCTTCTCTGCGAAGAGCAGTACGAGCTTTGCTGCGTTTGGATCTCCAGTTGAACAATATCGTCGAGAGAAAGTCATGGGAGACATCCTGGGTTGAGCGCCAGGAGATGCGGAATTTTCTTTTTCTTTTTTAAAATATATTTTATTGATTTTGTACAGAGAGGAAGGGAGAGGGATAGAGAGTCAGAAACATTGATGAGAGAGAAACATCGATCAGCTGCCCCCTGCACGCCCCCTACTGGGGATGTGCCCACAACCTAAGTACATGCCCTTGACGGGAATCGAACCTGGGACCTTTCTATCTGAAGGCCGACGCTCTATCCACTGAGCCAAACCGGTTTTGGCTGATCTAGACCCTTTCAAACGAGGGGCCTACTGGTCTCCCCTGCCCACCTACTGTGTTGTAGTTGAGATTTGACCCTCTCATTCTAGGTGGCAGGTGTCCTCATACTAGCTCCTAAACAGGTCTGTGTTATGCTAACCTTTTCACCTTTGACTTGAAAAATGGGGGCATTCTCCGTTTGGGAGATCTTGCATGGAAAGGATCTGGAACTGATGACTTTCCAAGGTTCGGATATAGGGGATCTTTCCCCCTTGGGTTTGCTTCCTCTTCCCATCGTTAGGGCTCAATCCTCTGAACCTTCAGGGGGATTGAGAGTGCCCAGGACCCAAATAAGTCCTGCTCATGACAGGTGGTCAGGAGCTTTCAACCACTTCCATCTTCAGGCCAGTGGAGCTTAGAATGTAATGCGTCCTTGTCAGCATCCATTGACTGGGTGTGACGACCAGGCGCTCTCATTACATTGTAATCACTTTTCCACAATGTGGTTCTAAGTCCTGCGGATTCCCTAGGTACCTAGGTAATCCTGCTGCTATCTCTACTACCTCTGGCTTGGCCCATAAGACTGAGAACTAATCTTTTTTTTATTTTATTTTTTATTTAAAAAATATATATTTTATTGATTTTTTACAGAGAGGAAGGGAGAGGGATAGAGAGTTAGAAACATCGATGAGAGAGAGACATTGACATTGATGCTTCCTGCATGCCCCCTACTGTGGATGTGCCTGCAACCAAGATACATGCCCTTGACCAGAATCGAACCTGGGACCCTTAAGTCCGAAGGCCGAAGCTCTATCCACTGAGTCAAACCAACTTCAACAGAGAACTAATCTTTTCTTCCTCCCTCCCTCTTTCTTTTTAAATATATTTTATTGATTTTTTACAGAGAGGAAGAGAGAAGGATAGAGAGTTAGAAACATCGATGAGAGAGAGACATTGATTAGCCGCCTTCTGCATGCCTCCTACTGGGGATGTGCCCGCAACCAGGATACATGCCCTTGACCGGAATTGAACCTGGGACCTTTCAGTCCACAGGCCGACGCTCTATCCACTGAGCCAAACCCATTTAAGTTTTCTTCCTTCCTTCCTTCCTTCCTTCCTTCCTTCCTTCCTTCCTTCCTTCCTTCCTTCCTCTCTCTTTCTCTCTCTCTGTTTCTTTCTTTCTCCCTCCCCCATTTCCTCCTTCCCTCCCTCCCTCCCTGCTTCTCTCCCTCTCTCCCTCCCTTTTTTCTCACTACATTATTGGTTTATCGTAAAAGAACACAATTTGGGAAAAGCCAAATGGAAGAGACGCATAGGGAAGGCACGGGAAAGGGTGCAGACATCCCATGCCCTCTCTGAGGACACCATGCTCCCCAAACCTCCACATGCTCCCCAGCCTGGAAGCTCTCTGAACCCCGTCCTTTTGGGTTTCCATGGAGGCTTCAATACTCAGATTTGCTTTTAAATCCTGAGCCATTGATGTCTGATCCAACCTCCAGCCCCTCTACTCTCCCCCCACCACTCCACTTAAATATTTGTTAGTCATAAACCCCCACTTTGTTCAGGGTCCAAGGCCCCCCACAGGATCACAGCTCTGCCAAGAATTCCGCCTATTTATCTGAGGTATTGATATCCCGCCTTACCTTGTCAGTGCCTGCGTCCTCGGCCTGAATGATAGATGCGGTCTGAGGGACCACCTTCTGAACCCCGGCCAGGGCCGGGACACGGCCCCTCACGCTCATTTTCTTAGTCACACATGGTTCTTGCTTGAACTTGATTTCTGGCCCTTGACTTGTGAGCGGTGAGAATAATCGTGGCCGCACGACGGCTTAGTATTTGTTGTTAAGACCTCATTTTGCTCTCATTAAAGACCTTCCTGGGAAAGAAGTTCATGACGCGAGTTCATATTCTTTATGGGAATTATTTGATAACTCTTTGATAAGGTTTTTCTTGGCTTCTAATGAGTCGCAGTGGATCCTCAGAACACGGAGAACCGAAGGGGATGTGTAAGGTTTGTTTGTTCCGTTATTTGCTTGTTCTAATTAAAGTCAGTCTTTGCCCGAATGTTGTAGTCGTTTTAATTGTGTACACTCTGTGCCTTAGTTTATCTACATACAGTCCCTGGCTAGAGGTGATTTGTTTTCTTTTTTAAAAAAGAGTTTTTATTGATTTTTTTAGAGAGAGGGGGAGAGGCGAACATCCTCCATCGCTGCCTCCTGCCTGCCCCCCCACTGGGGATGGAGCCCGCCACCAAGGCATGTGTCCGGACCGTGAAGTGAACCAGCAACCTTTCAATGTCCAGAAGATGCTCAACCAACTGAGCCACACAGCCAGGGCAGTAATTTATTTTCTCAAGAGAAGGCACACGTGGCTGAAGCATCAGAGCTACACGCTCTGCCACCCCGCTCACCCTGCAGACATGGTTTTTCTCACAGGCAAGGGAACTCGCAGCTGGCTCAGACCACGATGCCTAGAATCTAGAATTAGTCCTTGCCCTCTAGTCCAAAGCCCCAAGAAAAGTGGGGTAGACTTTATTTTATTTTTTATTTTATTTTTTTCAATATATTTTATTGATTTTCACAGAGAGGAAGGGAAAGGGATAGAAAGCCAGAAATATCGATGAGAGAGAGACATCTATCAGCCGCCTCCTGCATGCCCCCTACTGAGGATGTGCCCGCAACCAGTGTACCAAGGAATCGAACCTGGGACCTTTCAGTCCCCAGGCCGACGCTCTATCCACTGAGCCAAACCGGTTTTGGCTATTTTTTATTTCTTTAAATATATTTTATTGATTTTTTTACAGAGAGGAAGGGAGAAGGATAGAAAGTTAGAAACATCGATGAGAGAGAAACATCCATCAGCTGCCTCCTGCACGTCCCCTACTGGGGATGTGCCCGCAACCAAGGTACATGCCCTTGACCAGAATTGAACCTGGACCCTTCAGTCCGCAGGCCGATGCTCTATCCACTGAGCCAAACCGGTTTCAGCAGGGTAGACTAAGTAGCCAGGAGTCTACTGGAAAGCAGGTCTCTCAGCTCCAGAAGTGAGCTAACCCCAGGCAAAACCCCACTTCCCCGCCTCCCTGAGCAGAGTAATACTCTTGATACCACGGAGCTAGTCAGTACTGAGTTATTAGAGCCCCTGGGACTCGATGAACTAGACCATGACCACCTCCACTGAGATCCCACATCACCTCTCACTCAAGGCACACCCAGCGTTTGTCTCTCCAACGGGCCCAAGCAATGGTGTCCCAGGATGCTTTGCGCGCCTGAAAAATAGCTGTGAGTTCTACAGTTTGAGGTTCCTACTGCATTTCTTATTCTCAAAGCACGGTTCTTCCCGGCCACCCATTCTCAGTCCAATCAGGGAGGCCATCTAGGGCCATGGTCAGCAAGCTGTGGCTCTCGAGCCACATTCGGCTCTTTGGCCCCTTGAGTGTGGCTCTTCCACAAATTACCACGGCCTGAGCGAGTCTATTTTGAAGAAGTGGCATTAGAGGAAGTTTAAGTTTAAAAAATTTGGCTTTCCAAAGAAATGTCAATCGTTGTTATTTGGCTCTGCTAATGAGTTTGCCGACCACTGATCTAGGGATGATCACCTACAAACCTTAATAACTCAGGCCTGGCCTTCCTGGCACAAGTGAGACTGTGGGGGAAATTCCTTCGGACTCTAATCCTGGATCCTTCCTACTTGCTGCTCTTCTAGAAAATTCCATAAGCAGCCCAAAGTCCTCTGAAGGGCTCCTCATGCGACCGGGGCCTGAAGGTTGTGGGGAAGCCATCTTGGGGCTGCAGGGGTAGTGGGCTCAGCAGAGGCATGTTACTAAGGAAGCGGTGTTTTCAGAACAAGGGGAGTCTGGGATTTTTCTCACTCGGGGCTAATTCAGAGTCACAATAACAGAGCCTTCTGAATCATGGGCTATGCAGGCCATCACATTGCTTTGGCAGTAGGCAGCTCTGGGTCCTATTTCCTGCTCTCCCAGGTACCAACCCTGGGCCAGGAGCCTTTTTATTTTATTTTTCATACCCTGACAACTTCATCCATGAATGAAATGGAAGTCATCAATGCACCTCGAGGAGTTAATGTGAGAATTAAATGTGGTCTCTGCTATAAAATATCCAAGTGGAATTCGGCACAGGGTAAGTGCTCAATACACCATCAAACCTGTTGACTACAACAGAGGAAAGTTAGGACAGGTTACTGGGTTCTCTTTATCCTCCTCTCTGATGGGAAAGATTCCAGGGGAGGCAGTATAACCAGGGGCATGGCCTAGTTAGTTCCGGGAAAATTCATAACAAAACTTATTTTTATTTTTTTTAAATATATTTTGTTGTTTTTTTACAGAGAGGAAAGGAGAGGAATAGAGAGCCAGAAAGATCGATGAGAGAGAGAGACATCGATCAGCCGCCTCCTGCACAACCCCTACTGGGGATGTGCCTGCAACCAAGATACATGCCCTTGACTGGAATCGAACCTGGGACCCTTCAGTCTGCAGGCCGATGCTCTATCCACTGAGCCAAACCGGTTTCACAGGGGTAGACTTTAAGTAGCCAGGAGTCTACTGGAAAGCAGGTCTTTCAGCCCCAGAAGTGAGCTAACCCCAGGCAAAGCCCCACTTCCCCGCCTCCCTGAGCAGAGTGATACTCTTGATACCACGGAGCTAGTCAGTACTGAGTTATTACAACCCCTGGGACTCGATGAACTAGACCATGACCACCTCCACTGAGATCCCACATCACCTCTCACTCAAGGCACACCCAGCTTTTGTCTCTCCAACGGGCCCAAGCAATGGTGTCCCAGGATGCTTTGCGCGCCTGAAAAACAGCTGTGAGTTCTACAGTTTGGGGTTCCTACTGCATTTCTTATTCTCAAAGCAAGGTTCCTACCCGCCCACCCATTCGCAGTCCAATCAGGGAGGCCATCTAGGGCAGTGGTCGGCAAGCTGCGGTTCTCGAGCCACATGCGGCTCTTTGGCCCCTTGAGTGTGGCTCTTCCACAAAATACCACAGCCTGGGGGTGTCTATTTTGAAGAAGTGGTATGAGAAGAAGTTTAAATTTAAAAAAATTTGGCTCTCAAAAGAAATGTCCATCGTTGTTATTTGGCTCTGCTGACTAATGAGTTTGCCGACCACTGATCTAGGGATGATCACCTCCAAATCTTAATAACTCAGGCCTGGCCTCCCTGGCACAAGTGAGACTGTGGAAAAAATTTCTTCTGACTCTAATCCTGGATCCTTCCTACTTGCTGCTCTTCTAGAAAATTCCATAAGCAGCCCAAAGTCCTCTGAAGGGCTCCTCATGCGACCGGGGCCTGAAGGTTGTGGGGAAGCCATCTTGGGGCTGCAGGGGTAGTGGGCTCAGCAGAGGCATGTTCCTGAGGAAGCGGTGTTTTCAGAACAAGGGGAGTCTGGGATTTTTCTCACTCGGGGCTAATTCAGAGGGTCACAATAACAGAGCCTTCTGAATCACGGGCTACGCAGGCCATCACATTGCTTTGGCAGTAGGCAGCTCTGGGTTCTATTTCCTGCTCTCCCAGGTACCAACCCTGGGCCAGGAGCCTTTTTTTTCTTTTTCAGACCCTGACAACTTCTTCCATCAATGAAATGGAAGTCATCAATGCACCTCGAGGAGTTAATGTGAGAATTAAATATAGTCTTTCCTATAAAATATCCAAGTGGAATTCGGCACAGGGTAAGTGCTCAATACGCCATCAGACCTGTTGACTACAACAGAGGAAAGTTAGGGCAGGTTACTGGAGTCTCTTTATCCTCCTCTCTGGATGGGAAAGATTCAAGGGGAGGCAATATAACCAGGGGCATGGCCTAGTTAGTTCCGGGAAAATTCATACCAAAACTTATTTTTATTTTTTTAAAATATATGTTGTTGATTTTTTACAGAAAGGAAAGGAGAGGGATAGAGCCAGAAACATCGATGAGAGAGAGACATCGATCAGCTGCCTCCTGCAGGCTCCCTACTGGGGATGCCCTTGACTGGAATGGAACCTGGGACCTTTTAGTCTCCAGGCCAATCCTCTATCCACTGAGCCAAACCAGTTTTGGCAAAACTTATATTTTTTTTTTAGCTTCAGCAGAGCTAAGAGGAATAATTATCCCGAAGTTTGGATAAAAACAGAAGCCTGAATGCAGGTTCCATCTGTCTTGCAGACAAGTCTAATATCCTTAGCACATATGTGCACACGGATGCATGGAACATACCCCTATGCACATGCATAAAAACGTACAAGTACACACATATATTCACATGCAAAGTTCCCCTCTAAGCTAAGCCACTGCCTCTGATCTCCGTGCCACTGTCTCCAGCTCCCGAGGAGAAACGGATGGGTCAAGCTTTGCTGAATTCTAAGTCACCAGAATCACTCGGATGCCCCGCTGCATTCCTTTACAAGATATTTTAGGCCTTTTTCAGGGGTTGGGAAATCATGTTTCACCAGGAATAAATCGAATGCAACCCCCAAGGACCCGGGCTCAATTTCAAACTCAGAACTGAGGGGGTCAGAGGGGCCGCGCCACGGAGAATCACTAAACTCCCTTCCCTCGACGGAGCGAGACCTAAAACTCTGGGAGGAAGAGAGCAGGCAGAGAGGCACAGCAGTTTCTAATATTTTTCCTCTGGACTTCTCTTAATTAGTGTTGACGAGCTTAACGAAGCAATTAAGGGGCTTATTTGCTTTTTTAAATCACATGTGAAATTTAAGAAACCTTGAAACAGAAGAAATATTTGTCCCCAAGATCTTACCCCACCAGGGAGATGGGGTTGAATGGTCTCCAACCGCTAGAAAGTGAGAACAACCGGGCTGCTCTGCGGACGGGGCCCAAGCAAAACAGGCACCGCGGTAGCCGGCTCTGCAGAGAGCTGCCCTGGAGGGAGCCGGCTGCCGCTTCCACGTCTTCCCACCACGTCCACGAAAAACAACAATAATTCGTCTTTAATAATAATTAGCTTTAGTGATAATGTACGTAACGATCTCGACCACTTTTGGCTCCCTTAGATGCTTGCCATTCTGTTGCACACGTTCCATATATTATTTCAGCCTAAATCTACCTCCTCCCATTTATGACTAGAGGGAGAAATGGGGGTGCAGAGAGGTTCGTTGGCCTGCCCAGGTCCCCACAACTGTCAGAGCCTTGAATGTAATCGTTTTGGGGACATTTATGACCAACTCTTGGGATGATGCCGAACCAGGAGAATTGTGGCCCAAGTACACCGAAGATGATTAAATATTTATAGTTGTAGATGGTGATTGCGCTTATATGTGTATAAATAGCACTTGTAGATGAAAAGTTAAGTTT
Source organism: Lasiurus borealis (assembly GCA_004026805.1). Classification (NCBI taxonomy): domain Eukaryota; kingdom Metazoa; phylum Chordata; class Mammalia; order Chiroptera; family Vespertilionidae; genus Lasiurus; species Lasiurus borealis. Next base: position 9,358 of record PVJN01017775.1, read on the forward strand.
TGGATAATTATATAATCAAGTTGTCCGTATCATAACCTAATGTACTTTATACTGTGTATATGATATGTGAATCATTTCATCGTTGTAGCATTGCATATTTTAAATGACTTTTTAAAATAAAATTATATATAGCTTATATAAATTATATATATAATTTATATAAGCAGATTAATAGCTAAGATGTATTCATATAATAAATAGATAAAACATGAAAAAGAAAAAAGAAAGAAAAAAAATGGTGGCGGAATAGACAGGCGTGTCCCAAGCCCAGTCCCGGAGCAGACAGAGAGAACAGCTGAGGGTCGCACTGGGAATGTTTGTTGGTGAGTTAGGGGACAGCTAGACTCCAGGAGAAGGTGGGGGACTGCTGGGTGGGGCTCCCCTGACCAGGCAGAGAACCCCACCGCTGCTGGGTTCCCTCCCGGAGTCACGTGGGAGGTCAGACCATGTGATCTTAAAGGGGAAAGTGGATGTTATCGGAAGCCTGAAAACTTACAACTGTGGCACCCACCGAACAGCTGTGAACCCCAAAACACCGGACCCAATTGGCGCAAACACGCGGATTCAGAGGAGCTCTACACTCCACCACGGGAAGGTCAGATTTCTCCTGGGATAAGATGAGGTCTCTGGCCCTGGCAGGAGCTGGAGGACTCAATGGTCAAAAACTAAAACCATTTCCCCTAAGAACAGGAACAAGACAGGGATGCCCACTCTCACCACTCCTGTTCGACATAGTACTGGAAGTATTAGCCATAGCAATTAGACAAGAATAAGAAATAAAAGGCATCCAAGTTGGAAAAGAAGAAGTTAAGCTGTCCTTATTTGCAGATGATATGACATGGTACATAAAAAAATCCGATGTTTGATATGATTTGTATCTTCTTGAATTTGACTCCATCAAAAAACTAATAGACTTAATAAATGAATTCTGCAATGTAGCAGGATACAAAATTAAGGCCAAGAAATCTATGGCATTTTTATACACCATTAGTGAACTTATATAAAGAGAGACTAAAAAAGCAATCCCATTTACCATTGGACCAAAAAAATTAAGATGCCTAGGAATAAACCTAACTAAAGAGGTAAAAGACCTATATGCAGAAAACTACAGGACACTGAAAAAAGAGAGAGGAAGACGTAAACAGATGGAAGAACATACCATGCTCATGGATTGGGAGAATCAACATCATTAAAATGTTCATACTACCCAAAGAAATCTATAGATTCAATTCACTCCCCATTGAAATACCAATATTTCACAGTCTTAGAAAGAACTTTTCAAAAATTCATCTGGAATAAAAAAAGACCCCAAATAGTCACAGCAATCCTGAGAAAGAAGAATAAAGTAGGTGGGATCTCAATACCAGATTTAAAGGTGTATTACAAAGCCACTGTTCTCAAAATAGCTTGGTACTGGTACAAGAACAGACATATAAACCAATGGAATAGAATAGAGAATCCAGATATCGACCCAAACCACTATGCTTAATTAATATTTGACAAAGGAGGCATGAACATACAGTGGAGTCAAAACAGTCTCTTCTATAAATGGTGTCAGGAGCCGAAACCGGTTTGGCTCAGTGGATAGAGTGTCAGCTTGTGGACTGAAGGGTCCCAGGTTTGATTCCGGTCAAGGGCATGTACCTGGGTTGTGGGCATATCCCCAGTAGGGGACTTGCAAGAGGCGGCTGATTGATGTCTCTCTCTCATTGATGTTTCTAACTCTCTATCCCTCTCCCTTCCTCTCTGTAAAAAATCAATAAAATATATTTTTAAAAAATGGTGTCAGGAAAATTTGACAGATAAATGCAAAGAATGAAACTAGACCACCAATTTATACCATACACAAAAATAAATTCAAAATGGATACAGGACTTAAACATAAGATGGGAAACCATGAAAATACTAGAGGAATCCACAGGCAGCAAAATCTCAGACATATGCTGAAGGAACTTCTTCACTAATACTACTCCTAGGGCAATGGAAGCTAAAGAGAAAAAAATAAACAAATGGGATTACATCAAAATAAAAAGCTTTTTCACAGCAAAAGAAACCATCAACAAAACAACAAGAAAGCCCACTCACTGTATGGAGAACATATTTGCAAATGTTATCACTGATTAATGTCTAATCTCCGACATCTACAGGCAACTTAAACAACTTAATAAAAGGAAGATAAATGACCCAATAAAAAAAATGGGCAACAGACCTAAATAGAATCTTTTCAAAAGACAGAAGGAAGGCCAAGAGACACATGAAAACATGTTCAAAGTCACTAATTATCCGAGAGATGCAAATCAAAACAACAATGAATCTCACACCTGTCAGAATGGCTATCATCAACAAATCAACAAACAACAAGTGCTGGCGAGGATGTGGAGAAAAAAGAACCCTCGTGCACTGCTGGTGGGAGTGCAGACTGGAGCAGCCACTGTGGGGAACAGTATGGAGTTTTCTCAAAAAACTAAAAATGGAGCTCCTGTTTGAACCAGTGATCCCACTCCTAGGAATATATCCCAAGAAACTAGAAACACCAATCAGAAAGGATTTATGCACCCCTATGTTCATAGCAGCATTATAATAGCTAAGATTTGGAAACAGCCTGGGTGCCCGTCAGCAGATAAGTGGATCAGAAAACTATGGTACGTCTACACAATGGTACATCTACGCTATGCTGCCATAAGAAAGAAGGAATTCTTACCATTTGCAGCAACCTGGATGGAACTAGAGAACATTAAGTGAAATAAGTCAGTCAATGAAAGAAAAATGCCACATGATCTCACTCATTTGTGGATAATAAAGAACATTATAAACTGATGACCAAAAAGATAGATACAGAGGCAGTAAAGCATCAAACAGACTGTCAAATTACAGCGGGAACTTTAGGGAGAGGTTGGGTAGATAATAGATTAACGGAAGGACTGACATGCATGCATATAAGCATAACCAATCGACGCAAGACACTGGGGGTTGGGGGGTGAGAGCATGTATGGGATGGGGGGGCAATGGGAAGATATGTACACATGTAATACATTAATAAACAAATAAATAGATAAAACATGATATATGATCTATGACATATACATGATACAGATTTGTAATATGTAAGTCATAATATATGATGTAGAAAACATAATGCATAATACATAATATATGCAATATATTATATTTATTTTAAAATATTTTATTGATTTCAGAAAGGAAGGGAGAGGGAGAAAGTGATAAAAACATCAATGATGAGAGTGAGGATCATTGATTGGCTGCCTTCTGCATGCCCCTTACTGGGGATCTAGCAGGCAACCCTGGCCTGTGCCCTTGACTAGAAATGAACCCAGGACCCTTCAAGTCTGCAGGCCAATGCTCTATCCACTGAGACCAAACCAGCTGGGGAAATATGTCTATATTATATAACATACAATGTGTGGAGATTATATCTTTACTAATTATATGTAATTGTTTATACAATGGTCGTATAATTGGATAAAGAGCAGGTTAATCATTAAATTAGTTATTTTAACAAGTATATACATAGAGGGTAATGTCCTAGATTAGCTAATAAAATAATAAATGTATTCAATTACTAAATAATGAGATTAAGACATTCCGGCCGATTCCAAATCATAAGGTCTTCGTACGCAGTTAGAGGAGTTGGTGGAGAAGAGAAAGCGATGAAATAAAGGCAGAAAAGGGAAATTGTACTTCAGTTCCTCGCCGGTCCTTGCTGTAAAGGGACAGCGTGGCATCTGTCCAGTTCCACTGAGACAGTAGAGAAGACGAAGGGAGACACCCCGGGGCCAGTTCCACCATTCCGTCCAGCTCCAGTGGCTCCAGCGTGCTGCCCCTCAGGGTACCAGGAAGGGGCAGTGACCCTGGGTGGTGTCTCCTGGCCCAGCTCCCGGTGCTGGCACGCACAGGCGGGTGGCCAAGTCCCTCCGAGTGCGACATCCCTGTGACCAGTGTCACTCCCCCGGAGCCAGTCTATCTTTCTCACCTCTGGGATTTCAGCCTAAGTACTTGGCATTGGAAAGACTGGCAGCCCCGAGGCGGATGGGGAGGATGGGCCAGATGGGCACTGAATCCACGGTGCCAACGGGGAGAGAAAAACATGCGAGCCCAGGGAGGTTTCTGAACTATTTACCGAACAGGGGGGATTTGTTTATTGTCCAAATATCTCCCTAAAGGGTCCATTTATGAGCTCCGTTTACCACTTCAAACGGGCGAGCTGGCAAAGATGTGGCACCGAAGATAAGATGATGACTAATGGATGCTCTTGCAACAGGTTTCAACACCCAGATCCACAACTACTTCTATTTTTTTTTTCTCCCAACCGCCAACATCTTCAAACAGAAACACGCTTTTAAGTATTTGTGTTAA
>PVJN01017775.1:13831-40134 GCA_004026805.1 Lasiurus borealis
GGGAGAGGAGTGGTGGAGAGCAAAACATGAACGAGTATTCTGATCCCAGGCAGTGAAAACTCGCCCGGAGTGCAGCCCTTTGTTAGAATGATTTAAGGTGCTTCCTCTAAGTTCAATTTCAAGGCTAAGATCTTGGGATTCTCTGACAAAAGGAACAATCCCGGCCGTAACTATAACACGGGGCTATTGATAATCCCGTTGTTTTCTTTAGGTGGAGAGAGGCAACTTGTCCGAGATCGTGAAAATAGATAGGAAAAGAGACACCGATGCCAGATCTTGGCCTTTGTTTTTGTTTTTTGGTAAGAAAACTCCAACAGGGGGTTTAAAGAGACACATAACAACATCCTAATTGAGAATCCGAGCTAAATCCCTTTCCAGTGTTCCGCTGCCAATATGTTAAAGAAATGTCAGACGACTTGGATGAGGTTAAGATGCTAGAAAACAGTGTCTCTGGGAGTTGAAGAATTTTCATTGTTGTGAAGACAAAGGAGGCAGGGAAGTACGTTAGGGAATCTCAGCCACTCCATCTCCAAGACACGCCCGTGGCCCTCAGCGGCTCATCTTCCCTTTTCCTCTGGGTCTACAAAAGCCCTAAACAAAGCCCCCCACTCTGAAAACCCTCCCCCCCCCCAATTTGGGGCAACAGCCTCTGCTCTTTCCATCAACAGCCTCTCGATGACTAGCAAATAAGGTCTCTAAATGAGATTTTTGGGGGGCTGAAGAGAGAGCCCTAGCTGGAGAACTGATCAACACCCTCCATTGGCATCAGGTGTGCTTAGCTAAAGCCCATTCCAATGACTGTCAAGGAAAACGGACTTCCCATCCTCTCTGAAACGGCCCGTTTGGCTCATCTCCTTGGGAACGAGAAGAGAGGACCGGTCATGGTGAACATCAGCCCGTAACACTGTGCATGACGGGCAGTTTGGTGCCCAATGACCCTCCACAGGTCCACATGCGAGGATTCACCACCACAAACATATTCAACGCCTGAGAAGTCCTGTTGTGGGTAAAATACAGTCATGTTAGTGGTTGAGTGTGTGTGCTGGTGCGTTGCTTTTGTCTCGTTCTTGTTTGCAAAGTATTATTGGAAAACCATTGACCAAGTTCAGCACCAATTGTGTTTTTTTAAAAATATATTTTATTGATTTTTTACAGAGAGGAAGGGAGAGAGATAGAGAGTTAGAAACATCGATGAGAGAGAGACATTGATCAGCCGCCTCCTGCACACCCCACACTGGAGTTGTGTCCCCAAGCAAGGTACATGCCCCCGACCGGAATCGAACCTGGAACCTTTCAGTCCGCAGGCCGATGATCTGTCTACTGAGCCAAACCGGTCTCGGCTCAGCACCAGTTTTGACTTGTGGTTTGGACATTTTGACCTAAAATCTTTCGGGGATCAATGCTTCACAGACTGGGGGAGCCAGATTTTCTGGTTTTCTTTGAATCATCCTGTTAGCCATAGAATGAAGGAGTGCACGCCAGCTAGTTTTACAGATTGCCTTACCCATAATGTAAGCATCTAATGAAGCTGAAACAAGAATATTATTTCTTATGCCGAGACCAGTTTGGCTCAGTGGAGAGAGCATCGGCCTGCGGACTGAAAGGTCCCAGGTTTGATTCCGGTCAAGGGCATGTACCTTGGTTTCTGGCACATCCCCAGTAGGGGGCGTGCAGGAGGGAGGTGATCGATGTCTCTCTCTCATTGATGTTTCTAGTTCTCTGTCCCTCTCCCTTCCTCTCTGTAAAAAAATCAATAAAATATATTAAAAAATAATATTATTTCTTATGGGTTTTAAAGAATACAGATAATGTGTTTGATAGGGGTTTTAAAATTATTAGTGGGTTAGAGATAAAGAAAGATTTAGGGAAAATACCACTCCCTTTCCCCCCTCCTCCTAGCTCCTCACACACAGACCAATACAACACATTTCTAAAGGCCTCCTTGGTTGTCTGTGTTGTGTTTAAACATCTAAATTTCAGTTTCAGCCAAGGCCGGTTTGGCTCAGTGGATAGAGTGTCAGCCTGTAGACTGGAGGGTCCCAGGTTCGATTCCGGTCAAGGGCATGTATCCTGGTTGCGGGCACGTCTCCAGTAGGGGGCGTGCAGGAGGCAGCTGATCGATGTTTCTCTCTCACTGATGTTTCTAACTCTCCCTCTCCCTTCCTCTCTGTAAAAAATAAATAAAAATATATTTAAAAAAAATAAATTTCAGTTTCAGTTTCTCAGTCACACTTTCAAATGTTCCACGGCCACATGTGGCCAATGGCTACCGGCTACCGTGTGGGCAAGGCTGATTCTGAAACACTTCCAACGTCTCGGAGAGTTCTCTTGGGCAGCGCTGCCTTCGAACCTGGTTCAAAGCCTGCTCCCAGCTTCCTCCTCGTAGCCCCGGCCAGGGCAGCCGGCCTCCAGTAATTCCGAGCTGCACGGTCTTCTGCAAAGGCCCGGGGCCGTGGGGCTGTGTCTTGCTCTTCCCGAAGCGCCCAGTGCTCATTTGGAATTGAGCCGTCCTCCCAGGCCTGGAGATGGGGATTTTATTTTCCAAAGCAGCCCTTTCTGGTCTTTCCAAGGAGAACTCTGCCTCTGCGGAAGGCCCAGACCACACACTGGACCTCACAGACAGCTCACTGCCGTGTGCTTCAGGCTGCAGTCTCCCCGGGACCTGGGAACCCCACTGCCAGGAGGGGCGGGGGGGCCCAAGGGCGTGGGTTCTTGTTTCATGTTTCATGACTTCTGATTTGTGTGTTTTATTGGATTTTTTGTAATATATATTTTTATTGCTTTCAGAGAGGGAGGGAGAGAGAGAAACATCAACGATGAGAGCAAATCATTGATCTACAGCCTCCTCCTGCATTTCCCACACTGGGGATCGAGCCTGCAACCCAGGCATGTGCCCTGACTGGGAATCCAATCGTGACCTCCTGGTTCATAGATGGTTACTCCACCACTGAACCACACCAGCCAGGCTTGATTTTAACTTAAGATTGGAAGTCGGGAAAGAGGAGGTAAAAGAATGAAGAGAGGGCCGAAACCGGTTTGGCCCAGTGGATCGAGCGTCGGCCTGCGGACTGAAAGGTCCCAGGTTCCATTCCGGTCAAGGGCACGTATCTTGGTTGCAACACATCCCCGGTGGGTGGGGAGCATGCAGGAGGCGGCTGATCGACGTCTCTCTCTCATCAATGTTTCTAACTCTCTATCCCTCTCCCTTCCTCTCTGTAAAAAAATCAATAAAATGTATATTTAATAAAATAAAAAAGAATGAAGAGAGGGAAAGATACATGTGACAAAGTCTGATCATGATGAAGAAGGGAAGAAGCTATGGTCGTGAACAGTGTGGAAATATGTTTCTGTTTACCGTAGATCGGAAGAAGAGTGGTTACTGCCCTGGACACAGCAGAGAAGAATCCTGCAACTAAAGGCCGGCGTTGCCATTTGGCCGTATGGATCAGAGCGAGTGAACGATGCTCTGTAGACTGCAGTGGTTTTCATTAAAGACCAGCAAGAGGAACACGGCCCAGCAGGTCGTGAATATCACTTTGGAGATCCCGTATGTAAACGTGCCTCTTCAAAAAAACAGGAGAGAGGAGCCTCATCCGCCCGTGAGAGCTTCCAGCAAAGAAGGGTGTGGATTAGGGAGAAACATATGTTTCCCTGGCCCCTCGCAGACCCGCTTTCTTCTGACAAAGCCCAGCCGACCGATAAAGCTCCAGTAGGCTCTCTGTGAGTTATCCACGGGGTTCTTTTTATCCCCCAGAAATATTTATGTATCTATACGTATCTATAATATTTTTTTTTTTGTATTCCACCCCTGCTCGGGGTGCGGTGATGGCTATTGCATGTTTACTTTGCAGACATTCCTTCTTCTCCCTTTGAAGAAATCCCGGGGCAGAGAGAGAGAAAAAAAAAAACGCTGACAAAGTGTGCAAAGCCGTGATTTACAGGAACGGTTTCTGAAAAGCAAGTGGACAAATCCGAATTCATCATCAAATAAGATTTCTCGAGCGCCCTCGAGGGCCTGGCCGCGAGCCTGGTGACTCAGTGCCTGGAGAGGCTGCAGGGTTTTGAAAGGAAAATGGACTCTCTCGCTTTGGCTCCTGAGAAGCAGCAAGTCCCATTAGTTGGGGCTCCTTACAACTATTTCGAAATGAGTATCAAGAATGGATGTGCTTGAGCAAAAAAATGCAATACAATTAGCAGCCCCGATGCTATTCAGCGCCATTCAAATTCCAGCTTGAAGTAGATATGAACACGGAAGAGGCCAAGTCAAAAAATCACGGCAGGAATTAGAAGAATTTGTACATCTCAGTGAATCCCAAGGCAGGGAAATCCACCCCGTGAGAAAGTGATTTGGAGCCCGAGGGAAAGGTAAGTTTTGGAAGAGGTAGATGGGGCCACCTCGCAGGGATGCCGGCATCTGATTATCTGTGGCTGGCCCTCGCCCGTGGTCCTCACCCAGAAGGTTCTCGAATGGTCCAGGGAAAAGAATGCAGCCTGTGGATTCCGAAGGCTCGAGGGCCAGGCTCAGCCCCACCACGTATTTGGCTGTGTGACTTGGATCGCCTTGCGGAAGATTTATGGGCCTTAGTTTCTTCACATGTAAAACAGAGATAGCCCTGCCAACTGCATGGAACTGTTTAGACTTGAGAAGATTAAATAAGATACAACAGACCAGTTTCCTTGAACATAGCGTTTGCCTCCAAAAGAGCATCGTTTTTCCAGTTGTCGGACCGATTTGGCAACCGGCGGTTTTTTTATAATCCACGTTCAATGTAAATTCTTGCCCGGATCTCCTCCAAGGAAATTTCACTTTTCCCCTCACCTTATCATTCCCACGTCTTAGAGAATGAGGTCGTGTTTTCACACGATGGTGTTGAAAAACAGTAGAGTCCGTGCCTGCATAGGTTAGCTGACTTTAAATACGCATATCCCATTATTGATCTGTATTGCTCATTCATTCACTGGTTCATTCATTCACTGGTTCATTCATTCCCATCGTCCCCAACCCTTCCATGTAGAATGGTCCCTTGACTCACTAGAAGCTTATTCACAAGATGAAATTGATGCTTTTATTAGATACGGCAGATCTTTGTGGGCAGATGGAAAAAGAATCCTGAATTATTTTAAGCAGTCACTTTGAAAAGGACTCTTGAGCACGGAAGAACTGGGCTTGTTCAAGCAAATTATATTTTCAAGTTTGACTTGCCAGGTTATTTATGACCGCGCGGAGTCTCCCTCCTGCGGCCAGGGTCAAAGAAAATGGGGGCACAGGTGTCTGCCTATTTGCACAGACATTAAAGAGTGTTGTAAAATGAGCTGGGGCCTTTCAAGTGACTGTCTTTTCCTTTATAATAATAATCTCTCCCATTTTACAAGGTCTATATTATTTTTAGGTGGGAAAACACTGTAGAGTTCATGTTTTATTGTTCCTCGCAGTTACATAAATTATGTGTGGCCAAAACAAATGTAATTCCTACTGTGTGAACTGGGAACCCCAAATGTTGATTTTCCTCAAGTTATAAACAATGTGAAGATATGTTATGCTGGGTCACAATTTTCCAGAGCGGAGAAAAATATATAACTCAGTTTTAATAACAGAACTGCATATATCATTAAAGTTTCCCGCTCCACACAGAATGTATTATGTTACGCTGCCCAGCGAGAGACATCCTTTGTATAGACCACAATAGGATTCTAAAATACTATTTGATTGAATGGAAAATGTCTTAGCCATTTTTTTTTTTAATGTCATGCTTTAATGCTCGTGGAAATTCTGCTTTGTCTTTGCTGGTGAATATTAAATTTCTTCTCACTGCATTTGAATACCATGGATTTTGTAAACAATAAGGTCTGGGGACAGCCATCATGATCCCTTTCCCACTATTAAAAAAATCTTCATATTTTTAGCATCATAGAAGCAGATGTCTGCTCCTTTGTTACACCAATGAACTTGATTCATCCACGTATTATATCCACTTCCAGTTGCATCATAGCAACTTACCTAGAAGTGCATCTACTGAAGTAGGCTTGTAAGTTAACAAAACAGGGCCCATATCACATGGTCTTTGTGTTTTTGGACCCTGGTCTAATGTTTCGCATCAAGTTGGAGCTCTAAAAATGTTAAATGAAGAAAAAAAATGGCCAAGACCGGTTTGGCTCAGTGGATAGAGCGTCAGCCTGCGGACTGAAAGGTCCCAGGTTCGATTTCGGTCGGGGGCATGTGCCTTGCTTGTGGGCACATCTCCAGTGTGGGGTGTGCAAGAGGCGGCTGATCGATGTCTCTCTCTCTCATCGATGGTTCTGACTTTCTATCCCTCTCCCTTCCTCTCTGTGAAAAAAATCAATAAAATATATTTAAAAAAAGAAAAAAGAAAAAAATGCTAAAAATACCAACACCGAATCATAAATTTGACTTAAACACCCACCTGTCCTGCTCATCATTGAAAATTCAGGAGATCTGGAAATGTAACTGCTTTTTACGACATTGAAGGAAAGATTATTTTTATTTTAAAATATCATAGATGGCATTAGGTAGTCTAGCTTCCTTATTTCACACATGCAGATGTGGGGATCTGAAAAAAAGAGTCTTTGCTTTTGCTAATGTCACAAAACTGGAGGCAAAACTGATCTTAATTATGTTTCTCATGTTGTTTGTCTGATATGAAAGTAATACGAGTTAATTATCAACATGTTGACAAGTTCAGGAGTACATAAAGGAGCTAAAAATCTTGTGAAAAGATACACAACACTAAGAGCCAGAGAAATGCAAATTAAATCACTAGGAGATACCACCTGACATTCATTAGCTTGACTCACGTAAAACAATTAACAGAAAAGAGGTGTTGGTAAAGATGTGGAGTCATGGAGACTCCTGTACATTGTAGGCCAGGCTGTAAAACGACAACAACTATGAAAAACACTACGGTGGTTCCTATATTTTAAAATTATATTTTAATAAAACTCTGGTGTGGCGAGCAGGCCCGGCCATGGCATACTCAGCCCCAGGGCGCTTTATGTGCCGCTGCTCCAGCTCAACCAGGATCGGTGACCCTGAGAGGGGGCGGTGAAGGATTGAGAAAAGACAGACAAGAGAATAAAGCTGGGTCTGGGTGGGACCCTGCTTCTCTGCTGGAAAGACAATGCCATGGACTATAAGCCGTGTCTTAATTATATAGCAGATGCCATGAGGCAAAGTAAGGGCGGGTCAAGATCTTTACAACATTCTCCTGGGTTTTAATCCTACTCAACTACACGCACCTGATCAAGCTTTGTTTACTTGTAGGCAGGAGAGGTCATGTGTTCGGACCACAGGTTCAAGCTCACAACCACAGCTGTTGGCTATCCTTGTGCGTGGCCACGAGAGGGCTGTGCCCTCTAATGAGTCAGAGGCTTGAACCTGTCCGAACACTGTAGCCACTCTCCACCCTCTGGGGTGAGGGGGCAGGGGTGGGCTAGAAGGGGTCAATAGTGGGAAAAGAAAGTCATATGTAATACTTTCAACCAAAAGATTTAAAAAAATATATTTCAGTGCTATTTCTTGAAAAATCCTGCAGGAGTTTTTTTGCACAAGGCTAGACAAATTATTACACACTTGTATAAAGAAGTGTTCAATTTTTTTTTTTTTGTATAGAGTCTACTCATGAAGTTTGGAATAACTGTTGTAACAACATCAATGGCGCTCATAATGATGGATAAAACTGTATCTGCCAGCTCTTGCATTTGCTGCCAGAAGACATCCGTTTAGTTCATACGGCAGCCTTCTAGGACATGTGCTCTTGTTGTGGTCATTTTACAGAGAATCCAACCGGGGCCTGGAGCATTTACATAACTGGCCGTGACCACTTAGCGGTGCTGAGGAAACCAGGCTCTGACCACACTCCGCGTGTCTTCCGAACCCTGGGCCTCTCTCTCTGTTGCCTCTAAAGGTCACTAAGCTGATTCACAATCTTTCTAAGGTTAACTTTCCCTTCAGAGGACTTTGTTAGAGTTGCCTTTATGTTTCTAAGATATATTTTTTTTTTCAAATTTTTATTTTATTGATTTTTTACAGAGAGGAAGGGAGAGGGATAGAGAGTTAGAAACATCGATGAGAGAGAGACATCAATCAGCTGCGTCTTGCATGCCCCTCACTGGAGATGTGCCCGAAACCGAGGTACATGCCCTTGACTGGAATCGACCCTGGGACCATTCAGTCTGCAGGCCGACCCTCTATCCACTGAGCTAAACCAGTTCTGGCTCTAAGATATTTTTAATTTTTGTTCTCAACATTTTGGATTTTGCACTCTTTTACTGGTTTTGGATGGCTCTAACATTTTTCAGTATATTTTTTATCTCTAGCATCTAAACCTTTTATTAAAATCTTACTAATACCGCCGAAACTGGTTTGGCTCAGTAGACAGAGCGTCAGCCTGCGGACTGAGAGGTCCCAGGTTCGATTCCGGTTGGGGGCATGTACCTTGCTTGCGGGCACATCTCCACTGTGGGGCGTGCAGGAGGCGGCTGATCGATGTCTCTCTCTCATCAATGTTTCTGACTTTCTATCTCTCTCCCTTGTTCTCTGTAAAAAATCAATACAATATATTTAAAAAAAAAAAAGAAAGAAAGAATTTTCAGAGTCCTCGCTGTTTTGGCTCAGTGGATAGAGTGCCTGCAGACTGAAGGGTCCCAGGTTTGATTCCGGTCAGGGGCATGTATCTAGGTTGGGGTTTCGGACTTGATTCCCAGTAGCGGGCATGCAGGATGCAGCTGATCAATGATTTTCTCTCATCATTCATGTTTCGCTCTCTCTATTTTTCTCCCTTCCTCTCTGAAATCAATAAAAAAATATATATAAAAATAATTTTCAGAGATTTTTTTTTCAGTAAATAGAAATTTTTTTGCAGATTTCCTTATGATCATGAAACAATTACATAGATTAAATCAGGCCATCATAAAGTAATGTATTGCTGCTTCTTCGCTATGAATGCATGAATCACCATACCTATAAATATATATGAATATCCTTTATACATTGTTTTCTTTTTTACATGGTACTCTTAGTACTATGTATAACATGATGTTTTGTGTCATATAAGATAATATTGATGCAGGTCCTGACAAATGATTCATCTTGCAAACAGACAACAGAAACTTTTGCTATCGATAAATACAGCACAGTAATGTAAACATCTCTTCTCTTCCTTTTGATGTTCTTCATAACATTTTCCCCTCGCTTACTTTACTGTAAGAACACAGCCTATAATACATATACAGAATACGTGTCAACAGTTTATGCTATCAGCAAGGCTTCTGCCGACTGGCGGCCATGAGGAGTTAAGTTTGAGGGAAGTCAAAAATTATACACAGATTTGCAGCTGCCTTGAGAGCTGGGCCCTTAAGCCTGCATTGTTCCAGAATGCACTGTGTCTGCATACTTACCTTCTCCCGCTGCCTCCTCCATTCTCCCCAGCAATGTCCAACCTACCCCTGCCTTTCGGAATAAAAAGCAGTTGACTAAGTCGAGAAGCACGCTGTTTACCCCGGTTAGTCATCAGCGTCAAAACCTCAGATCTAGCCGTGATCCCGGCCATTCCTTGTCCCACACTTTTTTCTCCAAACAGAACGGCAAAGTATGTATTCCGAGCACAGTGTGGAAGACAGGAGAGACTGTTTAGAAGGGTTTTTGTCCTCTGTGGTTCACATTTCTAAAAGTTTTGGCATGTGGAGCCCGGGGCTTCAGCTATGCGGAATATTATCTATAATGAATAGCCCATTCCCTGGTGATGGTAAATAAATGAGGCGTCACTCCATCGCACTTACGCTGATTTATGCATCAAGATGCATCTGACGGTGCAGAGGGGGAACGCGGCCGGTTTGTTTTGTTGCTATGTGTACGGTTGAGTCCCAGGACACCTGGAACTGGAAGGCAGCCCGCCGAGGGCCAGGGTTACATAATTCCACCTTCCCCAAAAGCTGCCTTGGGCCTCAGTGTCCCCGGCTCCAATGTCTGTCTATCAGTCCACATGTGGGTCCCGCCTTGTTCCTCCTGCTTTGACCCGCGGCCAAGCGCTTTTACAGAAGCCCCAGCCCTGGACTTCCTTCCTGAGCCACCACCGCTGGCGGGGAGAGCAGTAACCCATTCTCGCGCCCGATGACAGGACACGGGGTGCCCCCCTTTTCAGAGCAGAGGCGGCGACAAAGTGTCCCCCTGCAGGTGGAGCCCGCTGGCTCCCGGAAAAGGCCAGAGATGAAATGAGCCATCGGACATTTCATTCAGATCCGGCCAAACGTGGCAGAGCCCAGCGGACGCAGGCCTTTCCCCCGTTAGGTAATCGGGTCCAGTTTCTCTCCCCGTCTCTGCTCCAGAGCAGACAGCTGCGAAGCCCTGTATGACTGAGCTCCAAGTACCCGTTTGCTTCCAGGGCCTGCAGAGATAGAACATCCCAGAAGGAGCTCTGAACCCTGACACCCCCCGCGGGCTTGCAATCTGGGCCGGGAGAGGCCAGAGGCACCCACACAGGCTGCTGGGGGAAGTAGGCCGAGCAAGACAGAGCAGCCGGCCATGTGGGTCAGACAATAGCGAGAGGCGAGCCAACAGCAACCGCTCAGCGCACGGGGCGGCCAGCTGCAGGAGGAAAGGGAATGTGACAGAAATGGAGTGTAAATAAGACCCGGATTTGGACATTTCGACCCCTCCTGTTTCCTTGCTTCCAACCTGGGCTTTCCTGTCGCAGGTCAAAACCGCTTTGTAGTGGCGATGGCTGGAAAGCGGGTTTTAGACTATGATGCGCCCGCTTTAACCTAACGTTCTTCTTTTGGATGGGCCTACCACCCGTCTGTCACCCTGACCCACTCCAGCCAAGTGATGCACGATCCATCACAGAGCTTTCTGCACACGGTCCCCTGCTCGGATCCATCACGGGCTTCCTGAGGACGGCGTGGACAGCATCCGGAGGCCTCTGCTTGAAGTCCCCTTGTCTTGCCAGCAGATTTGGGGACACTCCACGGGCTTATTTTTTAGGACATCTGTAGCAATGTCCCGCATTCCCTGTCATTAGGAATCCACCCCCTGTGACCTCAGGTGATCATGCTGTTTTCTAGACGGACTGTGTAACTGATTTGATTGTTTCCCACGTGGAGGTGTTATCTGTCTAGCTAGACAGCATTTTCTCTTGTTTAGACATGTGCGATGTAAGGGGAAAAGTTTTTACTTTTCCATAACATGTGGCACATAGATTTAAAAAAAAATACTTCTATTGATTTTTCACAGAGAGGAAGGGAGAGGGATAAAATGTTAGAAACATGGATGAGAGAGAAGCATCAATCAGCTGCCTCCTGGACGCCCCCTACTGGGGATGTGCCCGCAACCAAGGTGCATGCCCTTGACCGGAATCGAACCTGGGATTCTTCAGTCCGCAGGCCGACATTCTATCCACTGAGCCAAACCGGTTTTGGCTGGCACAGAGATGTTTAATAAACCCTTTACTGATGAGTTTTCATACCCGAGGGACCAGAAGAAGGTGAACAGCACGTGGTAAGGGGCCCAGGCAGGGCCAGGACTGGGATGAGGCTAGGGAGGTGCCCAGGGGGGCAAGATTTAAGGTGGTATTCATGCTCAGTTGCACACCTCCACCTTGCACCTGTACAACCCTGAGAGTGGGTGGCTCCTTAAACTGTAAGTCCTAGATTTTCCCCCTGGCCTCACCCCGGAAGCTGCCCTGATCAGAAGATGGTAGGAAATGTTTTTGCAAGGTTAAACGTAGATGGTGACATTGTTACCCTCACAGCTGTTCATACACAAGACCCACATGTGTGCATGCAAAGGCCGGGGCCAGTTCCATCAGACTGGATTCCCTACAACGGTGGCAAACACATTAGGGTTGTGCCCATCCTCAGGAGAGGTCTGGCTTTGGTGAAAAGAGATGGACTCCGAGTAAGATCTACCCAGCATCAAGGCCTAACTAGACTCTTCAACACCTGAATAGTCTTTACCACCAAATGGTATTTGGCCAAACTGTGTAATGATAATAATGAGAAGGAAGAGGAGAGTAAAAAAGGAAGAAGAGGAAAAGAAGGAGGAGGGAAGGAAAGGAGAAAAAAAAGTTGTTTTTTTTGTTTTTTGTTTGTTTTTATGAAGACTGTTTGGAATGATATGAGTGACATACAAAACCCTAAATAAAACTTAGTGATTGTTTTTGTTTACTACCCTGGCTTGACTTTTTTTTTTTAAAAAAAATATTTTATTGATTTTTTTTACAGAGAGGAAGGGAGAGGGATAGAAAGTCAGAAACATCGATGAGAGAGAGAGACATCCATCAGCCGCCTCCTGCACGCCCCACAGTGGAGATGTACCCGCAAGCAAGGTACATGCCCCTGACCGGAATCGAACCTGGGACCTTTCAGTCCGCAGGCCGATGCTTCATCCACGGAGCCAAACGGTCTCGGCACCCTGGCTTGCTTTTTGTTTTTGTTTTTGTTTTTAGTGTGTTCATACAATTGCTCAGGTCTAGCGTTCTACACACATGACCTCTAAATGTGCGTGCACAATCCTAATATATATTAAAATTCCCGCACATGCATTGCCTGCCTAATAATGGAGTGAGAGGGCAGTTAAACAGAAACTCATCCTGAGTATTTCTGGCCACCAGGGAAAGGGATTATTGAATGGGGCCACCTACAAAATATCTTTGGGTTTGAAGGTTCTATGTCATAGAGGCTACCGTATTTTCCAGCGTATAAGACACCTTTTTAACCCAGGAAAATCTCAAAAGTCGGAGGTCTTCTTATACGCCAGAAAATACGGTATTTATTTTGTTCACCTTCCAAACGGGGGACGGGAGACCGGGAGGGTCGTAGTCTCTTTGTGTGATTAACAAAAAGTGAGAACTCAGTAGGAACAGCAGATGTGGGGACAAAATGACAGGGTCAAGTTCGAATTGCTAGTGGTACCCACCGGGGACTGTTGATTCCTCTAGAAAAATGAAGGCACTTCCAAAATAAGGGGGTGGTTTCCTAATAATTCATACTTAAGTAGTGAAATATATACAGTGGTACCTTGAGATACCAGTGCCCTAACATATGAGATTTTTGAGATACGATCCGTCGAGCGAGCGATTTTTGCTTTGAAATAGGAGCAACATTTGAGATAGGAGTCATCGCGAGGATTGGCCGGCTGCACGTGACCCACCAGTTTAACCACGACTCGAGCGTCTCATAGTTTCCCATGCCTCAAGGTTACGGAACAAATTAAACTTGTATCTTGAAGAACCACTGTATACCCCATAGGTCATGATGAAGGCACTTATGTGCTTCCTTAAACTGTTTCATTTAAATAAACAGCATGCCCAGGTACGTTCAGTAAAATGATTCACCAGTTGAAGCCACACCTATCATTAGGACTGCTGTTTCCATGATTATTCTGGCAAGACCGGCCTGGCATCGAATCCAAGAATCCATACATGCCCAGCTCTGGTGCACCAGTGATCTTACCTGGATTAACTAGGCAAGTGTGACCATCTACACCTGATTTGAAAAATAGCTCTGAAGGCCTTAGCCAGTTTGGCTCAGTGGATAGAGCATCAGCCTGCGGACTGAAGGGTTCCAGGTTCTATCCCATGTACCTCCGTTTCAGGCTTGATCCCCGACCACCACTGGGGCCTGTGCAGGAGGCAACCAATCCAAGTATCTCTCTCTCACATCAATGTTTCTCTTTCTCTGTCTCTCCCCCTCTCTAAAAAAAAAAGTAATGGAAAAATATCCTCAGGTGAGGGTGAACAAAAATAAATACCATATTTTCCGGCATATAAGACTATTGGGCATATAGACAACCCCTAACTTTTCCAGTTAAAATATAGAGTTTGCGATATACCCGCCCTATAAGATGACACCCGGCATATAAGACGACCCCTGACTTTTGAGAAGATTTTCCTGGATTAAAAGTGTCTTATATGCCAGACAATATGGTGCATAAAAGTTTTTGAAAAATAACCATGAAGTGGATAAAAAGGGAAACTATTTACTCCGGGTGGCACTGCCGGTACGCAGACTCCCAGATCAGATGATTTCTTAGGCCTTCAGCGCTATCTGCAGCAATGCGAGCGTGTGGATGAACACTTCCCACCTCCTCGATTTTCGATTTGAATAATCAATGATTTATTTTCCCCAATCTTCCTAAAAAAGGGAAGAAATCTTTTTGCTTTGTGTCTGTGCTGCTTTGGCCATTCTTTTTGCCCGGGTGCCCTGACGATGTTCACGTTGACACATTCAGAGGCGGTGATGCACTGAGAGGGTGTCCCCACATTTATTCGAAGGCAAGTGGCCTTTGGATGTGACTTGAAGGAGGAGAAGAATGAACCAGCGGAAGGGTCTCCTGTTAATAATCCATTAATAATTTAATATTTGGGACACGTAAGCGAAGCCAGATGTTCACTGACACGTCTCCCGCTTGGGTCGGAGCCTGGCCACTCCCAGCCTGGTGCCCGGGCATCCGCGTGCGGGCCGGGACCCTGGCCCCTAGCTCTCACCGCCCAATCAGGGTGCACTTAGAGAACAACGGACATCACATAAAACACAGACACAGGTTAGCAAGTAAACCCCTCTACACACATACTGACTGACACACTCAGGCGTGGGGTGGGCTGAGAGGGGAGCTTGGTGTTCATAACCTTAAATTCTTTTGTATTCACAACCCAGTTCTAGTGGTAGCCTACCAGACCGATACCTCGACCCCGTCCAGGCTCCTGGAAGAGACGCGGGGACTCGGATGGACTTCTCAGTGGCCCATTCATCCTGGGAACGGGGACTCTGTCGCCTGCCCAGCTCGAACCTGAACGTAAAGCTGGATTTCATGCACAACACCTGACCTGCAGCCCTCACCGCTTGTGAAGGCTCTGGGAATGACCGGGGAGCTGGCCACAGGGACGAGTTTAAGATTCAGTTATGAAGTGCCGTCATTTATTTTTTACTGTGTTTGCGACGTGGCTTTCGCCCAAACTCACTCCACCTCCCCATTCACAGCCAAGAGGCCCAAGAGATCCACGTGACCCTCCCGGACACAGGGTCTGTGCGCTCCCTGCTTTCAGACCACGTCAACCAGAATGATTCCGATGGAGATATTGCTTTGTTGCCTTATTTTTTTTTATTTTTTATTTTTTTGGGGGAAAAAAAAATTGATTTCCCTCTGAAAGCTGTAATGGATGGTGAGGACGGTGGGGGAATCAGGCCCAGCTTGAGGCAGAGGCCAGAGGTTTCCCAGAAGGCTCAGTCTTGTTTCCTGCCTTCCTTCTCAGCATTCAGCCCCAAACAAGCCATGTTCTGTGGCTTGGACGGCTGTGCTGTGCTCTCAGCGTCGGCTCCCTGGCTCGCGCTCGGGAACATTGTGTGGGTCTGTCACCCCGGGAAGAAGGTTTTCCCTGAAGCAAGAAATCACGGGGCCCGCCTGGCCAGCTCCCCTTTCCACGGATGCGTCCTATTAATACTCGCAAATGAGCTCCGGACGGTGAGTGGATCACGGGAGACAGTGATGCTCACCAGGTGCAGTGGGTGATGGAGCGCTCGGCACCGGGAACCGGCTCTCCCCGGGGCTGCGTGAAAGATGCCTCTTCGTAACGGATTCTGTTTGGGAGAATAATAACCGCGCCTCATCTGCGCGCGGTATATTCTCAGTGGGTGCATGGAGGGAAGGGGTGGGGGGAGATCTTTGGAGTTCAAGGTCAGGCTGGGACCTGGCGGGCCTTCGATGTCTTCAAGTGCAACCGAACCCTCCGGGGATGGTGCCTGGGTTTCTGGTGACGAACAGGCCACTTCCTGTTTCGCAGCGAAATGGGCTGGAAGAGGCTTAGGGACTCAAAAGGTTTCTTGGACATCCAATGGCGCTAGTAAAACATGTCGATGAGTTAAGTATAAAGGCATCGGTGGCCTACGGATCGAGTTCCCCTCTAAATAAACACGAGCGGGGGGACATGTTTGGCAAAAAACGCATCCCGGGTTTTGCAAAGACCGACAACATCGGCGGGAGGAGGGGGAGATGCTTGCTGCACCCGGAGAGCAGCCGGAGCGCCCGGCCCGGACGGGAATATTTGCTCTGGATGTTGTGCAGATGTCAAATAAACGAGGGCGCGGAGAGGAGAGCCGAGGCCTGCTTCTTCTAGAAGCCATCAGCTGCCCTCTCCGGCTGGGAGGGCGTTTCTGCGGGTCCCCAGTTCATGGCGGAGCACATGAGGAGAAACCCCAGGGGACCCGTAACCCTTTCCTCGCTCGCTCGCCGGCATCATCCCTTTGCTGGACTCCGTCCGGGTCCTGCAAGACCTTCTGGGGATGCACAGCCCTCGCCTCTGCTCCCCTGCCTGGGCCTCCCAGCAGGGATTCCTGCTTGGCTGCAGAGAAGCCACGAGGACTCGATGTCACCAGGCAGATGACAGCCTTGGCGCCGTGTGGGCCACGACCTTGGAATCACGAGCCACTGTCCCTGTCAAGACCCTTGTTATCTCTCACCGTCTCTCTCTCTTTTTTTAATTTTTTTGCTGACATGCAAAGTGTATTCGTCTGTGGGGATGGAACGGAAGACGGAAGCTGAAATATAGTTGGGACAAAGCCTCAACTGGATGTAGGAAGAGAAGGGTCCAATGTCACCCCCCAGGGTTGAGTTTGGGGGATCCAGTCACCAGGGAAGCCGCCGGATGAGAAAGCCCTGTTTAGAAAGCGCTGGGATTCTAAATCCTTGCAGAGCAGGGGAGATACACAGTGGATATTCCGCCTGTAAACAGAGCAACCGCCCAGGCATGTCCTGGGAGAGGTCTCCCATGTGTGCGCGGCTGCCAGTGCCTCGCAGCCCATAATCACCTGGAATTAGAACCAGTTCGCTTTTGAACTAGATCCCCGGAAGGCTGATCCTAAGAAAATGGAGAAGAAATAAATACAGCGGTACCTCGAGATGCGAGTGCCCTAACATACGAGATTTTTTTTTTAGATACAAGCGATTTTTGCTTTGAAATACGAGCAGCATTTGAGATAGGAGTCATCGCGCGGATCGGCCGGTTGCACACGACCCACCCGTTTGCCGCGACTCGAGCGTCTCATAGTTTCCCACGCCTCAAGGTTACGGAACGAATTAAACTCGTATCTCGAGGCACCACTGTACATAGTTCTTTCATTGGAAAACTTTAAAACATTAAAGCTTTAGTCCAGTGTATTTTAGCAAATGATGATGCTCTTTACATCCCAGCCAACGTGGCTCAGTGGTGGAGCGTAGACCTCTGAACCAGATAACTGACGACCCATCACCATATGAAAAATGATGTGAAAAACAGAGAGGCCATTAATTAGAAGTATTTAAAAGCCGTAAAGGGGGAGCTTAGTTCTCGCTGTGGGATGATCCCGCAGCTTTACGACCGCCCGCATCTTCCTTCCTGCTCTCCCCGCGCCCTCACTAACCGGCTTCCTCACGGGGCCGGGATGCGGCCGAGGCTGTGGGCCTGGCTCCTCCCGGCTTTCAATTTATTCTCCCATCTGGTCGCCAGAGCTTTTTTTCAAAAGGACTCGTCTTGTCATTCACCTGTTCAATAATCTTTGATGCCTCCCAGGTGCCTCCGGAATAGAGTCCACATTCCTCTGCGTGGCGTTCAAACCCCTCTGGTCTGGCCCTAATTCACCTTTCAGTGCACGTCCCACCACCTCATAACCCAGTCGCGCCAGACGGAGTCCCTGCTCTCTGATTCCACATGTGCGTGGTGCTTCTTGGCCTTTTGCACACTTGTAAATATTTACCAAATTATGTGTTTAAACATGTTCCACACTGGACCTTCAGCACATGATGGGGCGGGGGGGGGGGGAGGGGGGTGAGCAGGCTTCTCTGAGAAATGTGTATCCATCCCCAGGGTCTAGCACAGTGCATGTGACATCTGTGAATGGATGGCCACCTTTCTGTGTTTCCCGGCTGTATAATTCTATCACAGAACTTGGTGAAGTGACCTGATCTTCCTACCACCAGTCTTTGAGCCCAGAAGGCAGAAGGTACCGGATCTTCTGGCGTAGAAGGCGACTTTTTAACCCAGGGGAACCTCCTCAGAAGTCGGGGGTCATCTTATATACCAGGTGTCATCTTACAGAACAGGTATATCCCAAACTCTATATTTTAATGGGAAAAGTTGGGGGGTCGTCTTATATGCCGGAAAATATGGTATGACTTTATTTCTGCACTCTTGGCATGATGCTACGTGAGGGCACCAAGAATTCAACAAATGCTTGCTAAGTTAAAATGAAGAGTATTTGGTGCTTATGGGATAGATTAAAATGGCCATGATCTGAAGAGGGTGGATTTGTTTGTGCCCTCCTTCTATATGAAATGGCGGAACAGAAAATTGGTAAAAAAAAAAAAAAAAAAAAAGAAAAAAGAGTATTTGATGCTGTAGAGGTTCTACAAAATCATGTCAGTTCTGGAGGGAAGCTACGGGCATGGTGGCAGTTTTCAGATACAGCTCTCGATCTTGCATCATGGGAATGTTCTAGGGTGGGTAAATCACAGACCACACATCAAATTTGTGCCACGAACTGTTCTTTAAACAGCTTTTTAAAAAAATGTATTTCCATAGGACCCTTATCTGCTTTCCCACTGCAATGGCAGAGCTGAGTAAGTGCAGAGACCAGTGACCCTAAGGCCTACAATATGTACTATTTGCTTCTTCAGAGATAAAGTTTGCTTATCACTGTTCTAGAGGACAGATGATAGTAAGATTAATATCCTCTACCTAGAGTGATTATGATGATTAATTGAGGCAACATTGAGAATCTGTTTAGCACAGTCTTTGGCATGTATTAATTACTCATTAATTATTAAATATTGTTATCATTGTCATAATATTAGAATTGATTTCTCTAATAGTAAAAACAAAACAAAACAACATATGCAATATCAAGCTAGTAAGAATTTTAACACAGGCCTACTTACAGACAGGCACAGGGATGGGAGAAACCAGTAATTGAGGGAGAAGCATACTACAAAGAAGATAAGGTGTTTATTGAAATGCCATTCGATATACTGTTTTTTTTTTCTGGCATATAAGATGACCCCCAACTTTTCCAATTAAAATATGGAGTTTGGGATATACCCACACTATAAGACGACACTGGCATATAAGACGACTCCCGACTTTTGAGAAGATTTTTCTGGGTTAAAAAGTCATCTTCTATGCCGGAAAATATTGTCCTCATGATTGTTTTGTTATCATGCTCACTTTACATATGAGAAAGGTAAGGAACCAAATGTTTGCCCACTGGTCTTAGAGTATCAACTAGACATTATAGAGCGGGGACTAGACATTGGAGCTTGAAATGCCTGTTACACACAATGTAGGAACTGAAATGAGCCTGCTCACTGTCTTCTGGCTCATTCTGGCCAACTGGACTAGGCCAACTTTTGAAAAAGAACCACAACCTGCAAACGATAGGAGCCCCGAGATGAGGTGTCAATGTAGAAACGGATCCCCAGACCAATAAACGCATGGAGCGGTGATCAATGTCCTAGTGATTGGGGAACGCCAATCAAGACCACGTGAAGAATCATTACTCAAAATTAGCCGCACACCCAGCAGCCATGACGAGGAGAGATTTCCTCTCCAATGTTGCAGAACTGCGAGTCCATGTGAAACTATGCAGCTGGCACCGTCCACACACGACATTTTCCTGATGATTCATGGAAGCGACGGGTTTTCACAAAGCATGACTCCTTGGAATTCACTTGGAGGACTGGCTTGCTGAATTTTAGTAGCACAAACATCTCACGCTGATAAAAGGTCAGAGCTGCCGAGTCTGACAGGAGAGATGCAGGAGCCATCCCAGGGGCAGGCTTCCTCATTTCACCCCGTACATGACGACTCAGATCCTCCATAGTTAGTCCTCACAACTCTTCCCTCAAACCTTCTTCTCCTACGTTCCTACACTCGGTGTCACCAGCTCCCGATCTCTTTTTTTAAAATCAAATTTATCTATCTATCTATCTATCTATCTATTTAATATATTTTACTGATTTTTTACGAAGAGGAAGGGAGAGGGATAGAGAGTTGGAAGCATCAATGAGAGAGAGACATCGATCAGCTGCCTCCTGCACACCCTCTACTGGGGATGTGGCCACAACCAAGGTACATGCTCTTGACCGGAATCAAACTTGGAACCTTTGAGTCCACTGGCTGACGCTCTATCCACTGAGCTCAACCGGTTAGGGCATCTTTCTTATCAAATTTAATAACAATATTCATGATTTCAGTTTTGTTATTTGAACAAACAAATTGCCGAAAGGAACCAGCTAATATATCCCCAGGGACCCACAAAGTCCGCCTTGAGTTCATTGACAAAATAGGCAAATTGGTCTCCAAAGACCATGCTCCTCTTGAGAAGCTGCACCAAAGTAGGAACTGTCCATTCAAGTCTCTGCTAACCCAAACAGAGGCCGAGAGCTGGAGCCAAACCTTCCCCTGCAGGACGGACTTGGGAGAATGTGCACACTGCCCAGGGCACCGGGGCCATTGGGTTTGCTGGTTAGTGAGGGATCCTACATAGGAAGAACCTTCTTGGTCTAATTTCAGCCGGTTGTTAGCATGTCAGCCAGGAGGGAAGGGGAACTAAACCTTGGTTATAAGAATGGATGTTCCACAGAAATCCCTGGACTGGGAGAGCAGATCCCTCTGTCAGGCAGGGAAAATCGTGTCCAGAGGAGGAGAGCCAGAGACGTGGGTCCACACTGCGCAAGCACTGGTCTGTTTGTGTGGTGGGTGTTTTTCTCCTCTGTAAACACGTTCTGAACCCAAGTGATTGGTACATGTCTTATAAACGGGAACTATAAACACAGACATTCTCTTCCAAAAATGGATCTTTCGGACTTCTCTAGGGAACCGGCTCTTATTGTTTGTTATGAGTTCTGAAGGAGCATTAGTGAAAATGTCACACCTCTAATATTTGGAGTGCCATCCCCAACATCAAAGCGAAAAAGGTTGAAAAGGTTTTGCGGTACCCTAGTAGATTCCAAAAGCCATTTCTCGTCTATTGAGAGAAATACGCTTGCTGGAATGCTTTTATTACTAGAGGAAGGAAGAAAAGATCAATGGGTGTGTAATGAAGGGTAAAGGGTGGCAGAAGCTTTGAGGAAAATTCTCCTCAGCCACATGCTCTGAGGTCTCTGTTCGTGTTCACAGATATTTCAATTTTCAGTGTCATTTCTGTGTGGTTCTTTTATTTTTCTCATAAAATTACAGCTTCTAACCTGGATATGGATAGCTTTGAAGAGGCTATTTGGATGGAGCCTAGACGTATTCATGAGGCATCTAAACACTGAGTAAATTGAGTGTTTTGCCAAATTATGCACTTCTAAATCAATATGTATTTTTTTGCAAATAAGATGGTTCTTCACTTAATAACTTACAAAGGGCTGGCCTAGAGTATGGCTGGTAGTACATCTGTTCTCAGCCCCAAGCCTCCCACTCTTTCCTCCTTAAATGATCTTACTCAGCTGGATGAGAGAATTATAATATTTAAGAGGTCCTGGAAGAAGAACAATGTTTTTGGGGAAAGCTTTTAGCATGTGCTGTCAGAAGAATATACTCAAGTGTTCAGAAATAGTTTCTCCTTACACGTCTTCCTTCCAGAAGATGCAGAGTGGAGCCTTAAGGTCTCTTATGTAAACATTGCCCTATTTGGAGGTCTCCCAGGGATCCCGAGGGTCATATTGATTGAGAATGTATAGGTTCCTCTTTTTGTTTTATAAAACACATCCTTTGGCAATTGGCTTTGAGTCATCCTATCTAGCAAAAGAGAAAAATGCAATTGACCATACTTCCGCTATGTCCAACAGCCACGCCCAACAGCCAATTAGGACCGAGTATGCAAATTAACCCAAGATGGCGGTTAATTTGCATATCCAGGCGCAGAGTGAAGACTGAAGACAGCGTAGAAGGAAGCCCAGTGCTGCAGAAGAGAGCAAAGCAGCGAAGAAGCAAGCAAGCGGGGGCTGCGGAGAAGGGAGGGAAGCAGGGGGGCATTGGAGATCACAGCAAGAAGCCCTGTTGCAGGAATCTTCCTGCAATGGGCCTCTAGTATATACATAATGGTGACCTAAAAGAACACACAGTATTGGTAATTTTGCATTTAATCAATTTGCATTTAACTGCAGGCACCTCTCAACTGAATTTTTTTAAAAATATATTTTATTGATTTTTTACAGAGAGGAAGGGAGAGAGATAGAAAGTCAGAAACATCGATGAGAGAGAGACATCAATCAGCCGCCTCCTGCATGCCCCACAGTGGAGATGTGCCCCAAGCAAGGTACATGCCCCCGACCAGAATCGAACCTGGGATTTCTCAGTCCGCAGCCGACGCTCTGTCCATTGAGCCAAACCGGTCTCGGGTCTCGGCCTGAATTTTTTTAAAAAATATATTTTATTGACTTTTTACAGATAGTAAGGGAGAGGGATAGAGAGTCAGAAATATCGATTGGAGAGAAACATCGATCAGTGCCCACAACCAACGTTCATGCCCTTGACCAGAATGGAACATAGGACCTTTCAGTTCACAGGCCGACGCTCTATCCACTGAGCCAAACCAATTAGGGCCCAACTGAATTTTGCACTTACTGAATCTGACACCCTGAACAATGTATGCTACCCCATCTTCCCCCCTCCCCCAACTCTCTTCCAATCCCAATCTACACAGTGAAACTATAGCCTACCAGACCAGAGAAGGAAGGCTGGACTCTAGTCTTACTCTATGAGGACCCATGAATTAAGTATTTCCCCACCCTCACCACTCTCATAAGATTGGGACATGTTTCCACTTTCCTTATGGACATCAGTGTCAGACACAATTTCAAAGATAAGCCCACACTGACGATTCCTGCATTGGTTCTTGGTTCCCTCAAATCTTACGTCATTCATCACGGCCTATTAAAGTCAGCTTCAAGCATGACCACCCTTTGGCTTCCATCATTAGGCAAACATATGTCTACTTTTTCAGACCAAACCTTTATCTCCTTTTATTTAATCTACCTTTTCCAGTCCTTCCACCGGCAAGAGTCCTTGACTTCTTTCACATCTTCTTGATCACTGTGGTTCTCCAACTCAGATGGAAACCCTCAAACAATTATTCCAAATTCCTACCATTTGCAACCTCTGCCTTACTTCATATGGATTCTCCACGGGAGAGTTTACTGCAATCCTAGATATGTTTCAGAATCAATTGAAATGACATTGCCAGGTTTAACCTTGCCTTCCCTCAACTCCTTACACCACTTTACTGCTTGTGTATAGTATACAATACTGTGGAAACCCTTTTCACGTCCCGCGTGATTCAGGGTTCCCGAAGACTCTCCTTGCTCTGGCCTTGCTCTCCCTTTTATTGAGACTTTGGGATACACCCATAGCTTTTAGGCAGGAAATTCCAATAACAAAAATACGTAAGACAGAGGTAGAGGCTGCTTCAGCTAACAATGTTTCAACTAAACAGTGAATGGTCAGAGCAATTAAGGTTGTTGACCAGCCTTCGGGGCTTCCTCTCCACATCTTTCTATTAGTGAGAGAGTGTTCGGTTTCCGGCATCATACTTCTTCCCTAGCATCATAGTTAGAGACTATCCCTTCCTTTGACTACTTGAAAACGAGGTCTAAATTTTGATCATATTAGATGAAAATAAGACTTTCAAAATTTGTTGTATCTAGATGTTAAATATTTTCCCAACAAAATATTTATCGGTATTTACCACTACAGATCCAGATTATTGAAACGTTTCAAATTACAAATGTTATTTTCCAGCTTAAAAAAAAATAAAGTGATACTAAACAGGACTAGATTTTGTTCAATTAAGTCCTATCCATGCACTTACGTACTTGGTCTTCATAGGAAACAGTGGAAATGTTGGTCAGTGAGATGACCTCTACGACACTGGCCCATGAAACCCTTAAGGACAAGCCTGTGAATCACTCTGTTGCCTCCTTTAGTTTCCGCCCACATGACAGCTTCTCACTGAGTCTACTCCGACCAACCGATTTAATATCACAGCTCCTTCCAAGGCGGATATCAACTCCTTCCCCTGCCTTCCTGTCTCCCAGAGCGCTCATCACTTCCTAACATATTATATAATTCACTTTTCTGGTTTATTTATTGCCCATTTTTTCCTTCTAGAAGAGCTCAACAAAGACAGGGAATTTGTCTGTTTTATTTACTACTGCATTCAGGGTGTTATTTCAGTGGCTGGTACATAGTAGCTGCTTATTGAGTATTTTTTTAAAAATATATTTTATTGATTTTTTTACAGAGAGGAATAGAGACTTAGAAACCTTGATGAGAGAGAAACATGGATCAGTTGCCTCCTGCAAGCCCCCTACTGGGGATATGCCCACAACCCATGTACAAACCCTTGACTGGAATTGAACCTGGGACCCTTCAGTCCGCAGGCCAGCCCTCTATCCACTGAGCCAAACCGGTTTCGGCATGAGTATATTTCATTGTCAATAATATTGTGGTCAGTAGCATACCCACTGTATTTAAGACAGAGAGATCTTATTTTTTTTGTTAATCCTCACCTGAGGTTATTTTTTTCCCATTGATTAAGAGAGAGAGAGAGAGAGAGAGAGAGAGAGAGAGAGAGAGAGAGAGAAATATCGATGTGAGAGACAGATATCATTTAGTTGCCTCCCTGCCTCCTGCACATGCCCTGACTAGAGTGGAGATTGAACCTGCATCCCAGGTAAATGCCCTTGATTAGAAATCGAACCCTCCACCTATACTGGCCAAGGTTAGAGATCATTTTTTACATCAATTTCCTCTTACAGGACAATTTATTTTCATTTATAGTAGGAAATAAAACAGATAATAAGGACCAAAATAGAAATGGCAAATTTATTTTGTTGTATAATTATATTTATAAAAATAAAATTAACAGTGTGACTCCAGAAAGAAAAAAACACACAGAAATTTATTTAATAGTTATTAAATTTATTTGTTTGAATGTTGATTATTTGATTATAGCCTGTAATAAAAATATTTTGTGTAAAAATTGTCCAGTAACTGATAAATGAATTTTAATAAAAACAAAGTTCTCAGAAGATAACACAACTAAGTCATATCACTGATGTAATTTTTTTTCTTGGTTTATTCTTTCATTTTGGAAAAATTAATGCTTTCCAAAATCAATTTTGATCTTGAAGGTATTCAAATTCAATAACATATCCCCGTATGAACTAAAATGTCTTTTATCAACTGAAAATATCACATTTCATCTTGTAGCCTGCACTCTGATTTATTGATTTAAATTTTAAAATAAATGAGGTCTCCAAGTAATCACAGAAATCACTTAAATTTTGTCTCTCTGCCTTAAAAAATCATGATATCATTATTTATCTCACATCTACTATTTTCAACACAAGAATTTGCAGAACCACAGAGACGGGACACAAATTGTACCTAAAATGAGTGCCAACATCTCTGAATCATGAAGTGTGTTTTTTCAAAATAAACACACGTAGCTCAGTGTATGTGTGTCAGGACCAACTTGCAACTGGAGGTTCCTGAATTAATGCATGACAAATGTTTATTAAAGAAAAAGTAATAAGCCAGAACGGGTTTGGCTCAGTCAATAGAGCATCGGCCTGCGGACTGAGGGGTCCTGGGTTCGATACCGGTCAAGGGCATGAATCTTGGTTGCAGGCGCATCCCCAGTGGGAGGTGTGCAGAAGGCGGCTAATCGATGTTTCTCTCTCATCGATGTTTCTAACTTTCTATCCCTCTCCCTTCATCTCTGTGAAAAATCAATAAAATATATTAAAAAAAAAGAAAAAGTAATAAGAATGTACACATGTGAAGCTTCTATATATGTAGAGTTTTACACTACATATATTATTTAATACACATTCATTTTTAAATGTTATAATTTACATTTATTTCCATAATATATTTACATTAATATGCATTTATATTAATATTATATAAACAAATATTTAGACGAATATATACATTTATGTAAATATATTATGTAATATCTATAATAAGTATTATAATAAATAATTGTAAATATGTAATTATGTCTTGTATATATCATTGAAATCCTATAATAATTGCAACGATTGTTTAGGACTTAGAGCAACAAAACATTTTTTGCAGGAAGGGCTATTTTATCACACCCGGTATGTAGCATTGCTGGCGTGCTGTGATAATTAAAAGTGGATCTATATTAAATCTGTTTTATTCTTGTATGTGAATTATTTACAGACAATGCCCCAAGTTATTTCTGTCCCTGCCCCCACTCTTTCTGTACCACTGGCTGGTACTCACCTTTTTTTTTTTTTTTAAATA
>PVJN01017776.1:0-40034 GCA_004026805.1 Lasiurus borealis
AAAAAAAAAAAAAAAAGCACCAGAATCTGTGGTAGGCTGAATCAGGGCATCCCGAAGATGGCCACGTCCCAATCCTCAGAACCTGTGGCTGTCCTACCACAAAGAGGAAGTACCGGCGCAGGTGAGATTCAAGTTGCCCATCACCCGACTTTAAAACGGAGATGATGCAGGTGGCCTCAGCATAGACACACGCGCCCCGGGAGGAGAAGCAGACCTAGCAAAGTGGAGCTGGTCATATCCTATGACCCAGTGACCCCACTGCCATTCCATATCTCAACCGATACTTAGTGGTTTGCCCAACACGAGCCACGTACCCCGAACATTTATGGCGGGACTGCTCGTGGCAGGAGAAAAGGGTGTGATTCCAGGGCCCTCTTAAGAACGGAATGCGACGCTCCGCTGTGGCCGATTTCTGTAGCAGAATAGGACGCTATACAGTGGCGATGACGAAACAACACAGATGCTCCTCAAAAGCACAGCGTTGATGGACTAAAGCAGGCAACCGAAGAATACCCGTGGCATGATTGCAATGACACCGAGTCCCCAAAGCAAACCCATGTATTTACTAAGGCTCCATACACAAGTTTTTTTTAAAAGAAAAAATACCATGGAAACAAGCGAGCAACGGACAGAAAATGTAGCACCGATGCCCTCTGGGAGGAGGAGAAGGATGGGACTTGAAAGGGGACAGCAGGGAGCCTGGGGATTAGGTGATGTTCCGTTTGTCCTGCTGGGCCGTGGAAACTTAATTCCCTGCCTCTCTCCAAAAATTGAGATGTTTGAGTCAGCCCCAGGTGATGCGAATTGTCAAAGACATGGCTTTTGGTAAAAAAAAAAAAAAAAAAAAGGTCCTTTGGCTCCGATTCAGCAAACCAATAAAGAATTCTTCCCTTCATCCACCTTTAGAATTTCGTTTGCCATTTCAAACCTGCTGATTAATCACACTGTGTCCCTGGCAGCTGCCCAGGCCAGCTCCTCTGGAGACTGGGAAGTGGGAGCCCTGGGCAGCGGGCCTTCAGCACCACGGACAGCGCCTCGAGGCCGGCTCTGCAGAGGCCCCGCTGCTTCAGGCCTCTGAGTCAGAGAAGGGCAGCGGGTGAGCTGGCGGCAGGGCAGGGACTAGAACCCAGGCCTCCCAACACCTAACCCGGCGCTCATTCCTCAGCCCTGGCTTTGGGTACATGGACGACTGGAGCTCCTCCGAGAGCCAGGGAGTCCCTGAGGTCGGGGTGGGAGGGGTAGCTTCCACATGTGGCTTCCGGGTGTGCCATTTAAAGCTCGGGCTTTGCGGCCCGCCTCGGCAGGGTTCAGATCCGGACCCTGCCCTCGCCATCTGAGCGCTCTCGGAAGTCGCCGGCACCTCTCCAGGCCTCTGTCAATCACACCGGCTCCCCGCAGATGGCTGCAAAGATTCTGTGCCGTGCCACGCACCACGGGCTCAGCACCAGATCCTAGGCGCAGCTAACCACAGCAAATTCTTTCAGCTGCTCCCTCGGCGGGGTTCAGATCAGAAAGGAATTGGGTTTATGGAATCGTGGATGAGGCGTTGGGACAACATGACCTCCCGGGTTCTGTTCTGGAATAAACCCCACGCGGTTCCCATGTGAAATCGTGGCACTGGCCAACAGACAGACATGAAGGCTCCTCGGATGTCCTAGCACTGTCCCGGCCTGTGCATCTGAGCCCCCCGATCGTTGCTTGACGTGTCCTGACTCTGTCTCCCCCAGAGACGCTCAGGGAAGAGGGGTGACAATATACCTACAGAATGTCCCCGGGGCCAAGATCCTCGCCCACGCGCGCGCATTGCTGCAGGAACCCTGAAGGGTAACGCATTGTTCTGTCCGTCAGTTGCTGGGTTCTGCCTGCCAGCGTTGTACTTGAGGAGTGTTTATTCACATTCCTCCGTGCGGTTGGCCTCTGGTCCCCTCACTTCGTATTGCTTGTACTCAGGCTATTGCAGATGCACAGGGCAAACAAGGGCGTCTCTCGCCCATCTTCTCCCGTGACCCCAATAGTGTCCACAGCGCCGGAAGGATTAGACCTTTAGAAATTAGATGCACCTCGGCCGTGCGCCTGTCTGATTCGGGTGCCTTTTCCCCGATAAAAATTCAATCACCTCCTAATCTCTTTTATGGTAATTGGTCTATTAACATTTCCCATTTTTTTCCTCGGACTGATTTTGGTAATTGACTGATACCAGGAACCGTCCCGGTCCCCGAGGTTTCGCAGAGTTGCATACAATATTCTCTCGTAATTATTTCTATCTCCTCGGTATCTGTAGTTATATTGGTATGTCTACCTCCTCCATTCCCAGTCTCGTCTAATTTTACGATCTCTAGCTCTTCCTGCCCCGTAATTAGACTCACGAGGGCTGTTTTTTACTTTATTAGCCATTTCAAAGAACAAGCGTCTGCAGTTACGTCTTCTCCCCACTGTTTAAATTTTCCTTCCTGTTTCATCAATTTCACTTATCTTTATGAATTTTCTCTTTCTTATGTCTTTTGTTGTTTTTTCCCCTAATTTCTTTTTTTTAATATTTTATTGATTTTTATAGAGAGGAAAGGAGAGGGATAGAGAGTTAGAAACATCAATGAGAGAGAGACATCGATCAGCCGCCTCCTGCACGCCCCCTACTGGGGATGTGCCCGCAACCAATGTACGTGCCCTTGACCGGAATCGAACCTGGGACCTTTCACTCTGCAGGCTGATGCTCTATCCACTGAGCCAAACCGGTTTCGCCCCCCTAATTTCTTGAGTCAAGCACGGGAGCTGGTGCTACGATTAGTCTTCCCCTGTCTGCTGAAGGCCTTTCCGGCTGCGCCTTCCCAAGCCGTGGGCTCTGCTCCTTGTGACCTACCCTGCGGCTTTTCCGTTTCCTCGTTTTCCAGCAATTTCTCCTTTGGTTTTCCCTGTGATCCGCGAGTCACCGAGGAATGTGTTACATTTGCACGTAGTTGAAGGGTTTGGCTTCTCTTCTATTCTTTATTCCTCCTGGCCTCGGGCATGGCCGAGCACCGAGGCCTGTGAACACCTGAGTTCTTGTGTCCCTGGAGCTTGCGAAGGCTCCCTGGCTGGTCTGCCAGACACTGCCTCTCTTCAATGGCCTGTGGGCCGGTGCCCGTGTACCCCCTCTTTGAGAGCATCTAAGGCGTGTGTTACACACACATGCACATGTGTGGGTTGTGTTATTCTGGTGTTATTCCTTTGGTGTTTTAAAATGTCATGAGTAGCCGAAACCGGTTTGGCTCAGTGGATAGAGCATCGGCCTGCGGACTAGGGGGTCCCGGGTTCGATTCCAGTCAAGGGCATGTACCTTGGTGGCGGGCACATCCTCAGGAGGGGGCGTGCAGGAGGCAGCTGATCGATGTTTCTCTCTCTTCAATGTTTCTAACTCTCTATCCCTCTCCCTTCCTCTCTGTAAAAAAAAAAAAAATCAATAAAATATATTTTAAAAATATAAAATAAAATGTCAATGGTACAGAAAGGCACCGGGACTCTGTAGCTGTGCCCTGACACCAGGATTGGTTCTCACTGAGGTGTTAGTAGGAAATGGTCCGCCTCCTGCTTTCTACCCCTTGATACTTCCGCTCCCCTCTTCCATAGAGAAGGAAGTGTCCTTGGGCAACCATGGTACCATCACTGCCCAGAGAGGCGACGGCGATGTCCTGGGGTCTCCTAAGACTCCCCCACATGCGTGTCCCCAGCTGTCCCTGACATCACTACAGCAATTTGATTTGCTCACACGGGCTCTGGTCAGGGTCCCGCAGTGCTCGGGATCTCGTCTTCATCCCTGCACTCAGTCCATTTCCGGTAGAAGCCAGCAGCTGCCTCTCTTACGCTTCCATTTTTTATCAAGTCCTCTTTCCCCACAGGTTTGGCTGCGGAAAGGTAGCTCTTCTTCTTTTATACACGCAGGCTTCTGACCGCGTGTCCCTCGATTGTAGAATGTTCTCATTCATCACGTGTAAGGATCTTTAACCTTTTTTGAAATTAGTACCTGCCAGTTCTGCTTTATTTTCACTGGCTTCATCCTTGCACATGTCTCCCCAGCCATCTAAGTAGCTGCAGTATTCTGTTTCTGAGTTTATTTCCCAGGAACAGCTTATATTTGGCTGTGTTTCTTCAGAACCCAGTGTGGCAAGGTCTGGCTGTTCTCATGGAGAGTCCCCGTCTTTCCATATAAGGGGGTAACTCACATATGGAACACACTTCCTACTGTTGGCTGTTTATTTTACATGGTTGTTTCTTCCTCATTTTTGATGGTTTGATCAAGTTGTGGTTCCTTCTATTTTTCTTTTTCTTTGTCCATTAGAAATCCCCACTTATGCTCTTCTGTGACTGAATGTTTGTGTCTCCCCCAAATGCACAGGTTGAAACCCCAACCCTTTGTGTGACTGTATTTGGAGATGGGGCCCCTGAGGAAGTGGTCAAGGTTAAACGAGGTCAGAAGGGTGGGGCACTGATCAAACAAGGTTAGTGCCCTCAGAAGAAAAGACACTAGAACTCACTCCTGCCCTTCCCCCCAAAGCACAGACAAAGAAGGGGTCACGGGAACCCACAGCATGACGACAGTCCTCGCTAAGCAGGAGACACAACCTCAGAATGAAACACACCTTGTCGGCCCCTGGGCCTTGGACTTCCAGCCCCCAGAACTGGGAGAAGCAAACGCTCACATGCTGGCCACCAGTCCCCAGGACTTGGTTGTGGCGCCCAAGCAGATGGCCTGACCCTCCTCTTCCCTGCGAGCAGACACAGATTCCTCGGCCCGGTGGAAATACGATGCCCGCTGTCTCACACAGGGAGACCCGTTATCTCTCCGATGACCCCTCCTCCGTCCGGTGTGGGGGTTGCTAGAATTCTTCCTCTCCCTGCCCCTCAAGGATGAGGTCGGGAGAGCCTGTAAATTTCCCCTGCCCAGGCCTTGCTGAGCTAGGACTTTTATAAACAGACCATCCTTGGAATTTTCCCTCCCGGGAGGAGCCTCTATTTCAGGAGCCCTTACTAAGCAGAGGTGGCGGCGTCTGGCAGGTCGATCCGTATTCATTTTGATTTAATTTCCCCACCTATCAAGCCTCGCTCCCCCGCTGCCCTCCCCTCTTCGTCTTTCTTCATTCCGGGGGCTCCGTCCTGTCTCATTAATTTCTCTGGAGTCTCCCTCCTCGTGTGAGGGTGCTGCGGGGGTGCAGGGGTAGACCGGGGCTCAGGAAGGGCATCTCCGCGGCTTCCTGCACCCTCGCAGGTGAGCCCCACCTGGGCTGGGCCCGGATTCCTGGGCGGGGTCTTTGCTGATCCCCCAAACGTGGCCACGTGGCATCGCGTTGGCCCACAAAACATGTTCGGAAGTGACGTAGGACATTGCTGGGTAGAGTCTGTGGGGACTTTGGAAGATGCTGGAAGCCAGGGCAGGGGGCAGCTGTCGGCCTGGTCTCAGGGGCCCAGAGAGCAGAGCTGCCTGTCCACGTGCAGAAGCAGGAAGGAGCTTGGTCCCGTGGAGCAGCCGAGTTTCCCAGTTGACAAACGTGGGTCTTGCTCCGCTTCGGCTCCAGCGGCCCTCGCAGAGCCACAGGCTGGCGGCTGCACCGAGGCACCCGCTCTCCCATCCTGCGGCTGGGCGGCCGGGGTTACGGCGTCAGGACCCGGCTAGGGCTCTCTCCGGCGTGGCCCGTCCTGTCCTGGAGAGTGCGCACTGGTCCCTTCTTTTCACGAGACCTTGAACCCCTCCGAGTCCTCATCGAACCCTGTCACCTCCCAAGTCCCACCTCATCTCCCCCCCCCCCCTCTCTTTCTCGATGCTCCCGTTGCTGGCTCTGGGCCCCTGAAAAGCTGTGATTTTTCTCTGTTGGTTCTTCGGGGCTCAGGTGGATTTCTGAATGTCCCTCTTAGTCTGAGCCCCTGTGAAGCAGAGTTGAGATGCAATTGAACACCCAAGAAATTTACCAGGGAGGACACGGGCCAGAGGACACAGGGTGAGGCGGAGTGGGGGGTGTGGGAGGGGCAAAGAGCTGACCCCACATGAGGAGGGACCGAGGAGCTCAGGCCGAAAGGCTCTGTTCCTCCCCCTGCCTCCCCTGCTCCTTCCCCTGTGCTCTGGCTGAGGGGCTGTCTATGGGTCTGGGGTGGCCCCCCAGGGGCTGCACCAGAAAGAAAGGGGAGCGGGTGCACTCGGGGCTGAATCTGGACAGTATTGCGGGGCCAGGCCACAGAAGCCATTGACCACAGCGCCTGGCGCTGTGCTGTGTGGGCACCTGACCTCACCTGGGCAGACGGAGTCCTTACCCAGCAGCCCCCCTGCCTTCCCTCCAGGGCCCCCTTCTCCGCCTCCTCCCTCACCCTCCTGACCATCCCTTTCCTGATCGGCACTCTGAGGGAGCCTCTTGCACCTGCGCTCCAAGCCTGGGCCATTGCCGGACCGTCTAATTTCCCCAGGAAGGCTGGGGGAGGGGGGTTTGGGGTGGGAATGAGGGTGAGGGGGGAGGGAGGAGGGCTTAGGTTTTGTTTTTTTTTCTTTAGCTTCTTTATATTTTCCTCTATTTCTTAGATTTTATGCAAAAAGGCATTGTTTGTGATGAAGGATAAGTCAATGTAAAGAGCAAAAGGATTTTTAAAGAGAGCCAGTGATTCAGTCTGCCACCAGTACAGGGATTGTGGGCCCCGGGGGAGCTAGTGGGGGGGGGGGCGTTTGGGGAATTGGGGACCCTTCCTGGTGCTGTGGAAGTCATGCTGTGTCCCCCAAGCCTGTCCTAGGGCACTGAGGAGCAGGCAGCTTCCAAAGCTGCTGGATTTCACCCCGCTCACCCCCAACCCCTCCACGGAGGGGAGACTCTTGGCGTGGCCTTTGGGGGCCGGTGGCAGCCCCAGCGCCCTCACAGTCATCAGAGTGGGGGTCCTGTTGTTTTTATCCGCACCCATTCCTTGGGGACGTCTTCCTCCGGGTCAGAGAGCGACCTAGGCCCCGTGCCCGAAAGGCTCACACAGCGGGAAGTGGGACCGGCCCCGTGCGGGGGTGCAGTGGGCCTCAGCTCCCTCCTCAGTCCAGGGCGGCGTGGCTCCTGGGGCACAGTGATAGCCAGCCCCCCAGCCCGCCTGTCTCCTGTCCTCCCGGAGGCCTGGGAGCCCCGGCCTCTGACCTCATCTTGACCCCAGCCACCTTCGCATTCTTGCTCTTCTCTGAACCAGCCGAGACCTGTCCCAGACTGGAGGGCACCAGCCGCTCCCTCTGCCTGGATGACCTCCCTGATCCCAACCTGTCATTCAGGTCGCAGCTCACCTGCTCTCCCCCGAGGCTGGCCTGACCCCGGCCCCCGACCCCCGGCCCCAGCCCCGGGTAGCTCTGCCCACGGCCCTTCTTGGGACCCGTTTCTCATCTTCCCACGCCCGCCTCGCCGGCTGCCTGACGGGCCAGGCACTCTGCCTCCTGCGTCTGTGCCGCAGCCCGGCCTTGCTGCCGGCTCCGGGGTGCTGGCGGCCAGAGCGGGGTTGCTGGGCTGCACCGGCTGCTGGTCACCCTCAGGGCCGGAGCTGGACGGTGTCCCGGCCTGGCTGACAGTGACGCCGCCTCCCAGCCGGGCCGCTCCCCTGGGCCAAGGCCCCTCTTTGGGGAGCAGCGGGAGGAGACGTCTCTGCCATCTGCAGGAGGGCATCCTCCCGCCTGCCTGTCTGCTCAGCTCAGAGTCTCAGAGAGCGGGGCAGCTTAGGGGCCGGGGGCAAGGCCTCGCTGTGGGGAAGCCCTCTGGGGTCCCCCGGTCTAAGCTGATGGAGGCTCCGCAGCCCCCACCTGAGCCAGGGGTTTCCTGAGCATCCTGGGCCACAGAGCCAGCACCCCGCTTCCCCGCCCTGTGCCCCCCAACCTGGCAGGGAGCCGGGCAGAGGGGAGGAAGCCTCGGGTTTGCCCTGAGGCCTCAGTGGATGTTCCCGGAGCCCTGCTTGCTGCTGGGGGCGCAGCGAACAGGACAGGCTCAGGGAGGCCCCAGGGCTGGTGCTTGGGCCCAGGTCTGGCCCAGACCTACCCCGGCCAGGCAGGCTCCTTGGGGAGGGGCCTGGGGCCGGGGCTCAGGGACCTTCAGGCCTCGGAGCACCTGCCCCCCCTCCCTCCCTGGGCATCGCCGGCCGCCAGGACACACAGTAGCAGCGGTGGGTGTGCGGGCGCAGCCTCCTGCAGGGAAGTGGTGGCCACCTCGGCTGCACAAAGACCTTCGGCCGCACAAGGTGGACGTGGCCGAGGCCAGAGCCAGGCGGCAGGGGACGACGTGACACACCTTCCGCAGGCTCTGAGCTCCGGGCACCGGCCCCGCGCCATGTGACCGGCTAAAGTTAGCTCCCACCGGAGGGAGCTGGCCGCGCCGCCGCGGGTCCCGCCGAGTTTGGCCGGCGGCGCTGGCTCCGCTCCCGTGGCCGGCGGGCTGGCAGCCCGAGAGAGGACAGCGCCTGCTGCACGCGGGGGAGGGTCCGGCCAGGTGCGGGCGCCCTCTCCTGTGCTTCCCTGGCCGGGAGAGGCCCCGGGAGGCCCCCCGCTTAGCCACGGGACAGGCTGGGCTGGGCCCTGTCACCCGGACTGTCTGCACCGAGGCGAGACCTGAGCTGGGGGTGAGCCTTGGGGAGCGGCTGCCTCGGGCAGGGTCCCCACACCTGCTGTAGGTCCCTAGCGCCGCCCACGTCCAGGTGTTCCCACCACCCCTCCCCCTCCCACCCGGAGGGCACCCCACCGCAGCCCAAGTTCAACGTGGAGACTGGGCCCCAGTGCCCGAGATGGGGTGGGGCAGTAGTTATCGCCGTCCCAGTCAGCGGTGGTTTTTATTATTTTTATTATTAAATTGATTTTAGAGAGGAAGGGAGGAGAGACAGAAACACCTATGAAGAGAAAGAATGGATCAGCTGCCTTGTGGATGCCCCACACTGGGGGTGGAGCCCACAACCCAGGCCTGTGCCCTTGACCGAGATTCGAACCCTGACCTCCTGGTTCACAGGCCATGCCGGTGGGTGAAGATTTGTGTCATTAGTTTTTGTTTTTACCTATTAAGTGGTTATTATTAATTTTAGGGAAGCAGATAGCTGGATCCCCCAGGGCCCCCTCTCTCTGGATGCCTAGTTGTCTGGGGTTTGGGCGGTAAGCTCGGAAGGGCCCCCTCCCCCGCCTTACCGACCCTGGGCTCCGGCCTCTGTTAATGAGACCCCCCCTGCTGGGCGGCGGCCCTCAGCAGCCCCTGGGAGCTGCCAGCTGCTGATGCCTGTGCCAGCCGCCGCCGGTCCTGGCAGGCTGGGCTCAGGGCGTGACGAGCTATTTATGGAGCGGGCCTGGTGCAGACCCCACTCAGCAACCTGAGGCCCACTAATCACATCTCTGCGAATGAAGCCGGGTACGCATGTGCGCGGGCACTGGGGCGCCGTCCTTGCTTCAAAGGAGGGGCCAGCCTGGCAGAAGGGGGAGCAGGGGGTGAGGATGCCTGGGTGTGCTCGGGCTGTGAGTGTTCACAGGGGCTCCGGCTGCAGGCGGAGGGGGCAGCTTCCGGGAGCAGGGCCCAGCCAGGAGCTGAGGCCACCATGACAGCATGGCATGGGCTTGTCTGAGGCCTAAGTGGAACCGGAGCCCAGCTCTCCTGCCTGCCGGTGCCTGCTCTCCGGGCTAGGCCAGGGGCACCCCCAGGAGCTGGTGCCGAGGCCCAGGTGGTGCAGACTCTGTGGTCACATGAATTTGGGGAGCGCTGCTCACAGCACTCCTGCCTGGGGGCCCGAGATGCCCGTGCGTGGACGGCAGGCTCTGAGAGGGCCTGACCCTCCCATTGAACACAGCCTTCCTGGCGACACCCTTATTCTCACCTCAAGAGCAGTCTGGGGGGCTCACCTGGGCCCGGCTGCCCTGTGCTTCCCGCTGGACGGGCCGGCTCATTCCAGCTCCTGTGATCTGGGGCCACTGGACTCCTGCCTCACCTTCCCCATCTGTAGAATGGGGGCGGTGATTGTCAGCCGCTGCCCATTTTCAAAGACGTGGGCATTAATATGGCAAAGCCTGGGCTGTGCCCAAGCAGTCAGGTGTCCGGGGACCAGTAGACTCGGCTCCTTCCAGCACCAGGGCCGACGCTGACTGGTGCCCGTGGAGGTGCCCGGCGTCAGCGGGAACCGCCCTCTCTGCCTTCTCCCTCTCTGCCTTCAGCGGGCGCTGCTGTGGGAGGAGCTCCGGGCGGGCGGGCCCTCCAACTCACTTCAGGACAGTAACCCCAGAGGCCCCTGCGGGTGCCACGGGGTAGCAATCCTCGGAGGTGGGGCTGGGGACACACTCAGGGTGTCAAGAGCTAGCACCGAGCTGGCAGCGGAGAGCTACAAAGCCGCAGAGGCCTTTATTGTGGCATCGGGGCCTCTGTTTCCCATTGGAGGCCCAGGAGCCCACGGGAGGGACCCCACAGGCCGGGCTCCCCAGCACCAGCCCGAGGCGGAGCAGAGAATCGCTGACATCTGCTTCCTCAGTTGGGTGCTGGGCCTCCTTCCCCCACCTCGTTCCTCTGAGTGATGCTTTCCCAGGGCTCTGATTGGATGAGGGGTGAGCCACACCCAGCCAATCACTGTGGGCAGGGGGCATCCCCGGCTCTGATTGGCCACACTGAGCTCAGGATCCACTTCCAGGCTGGTGGGGCAAAGGCAAGGTGCGAGGTGTCTCCCCACCACGACCCCCCCCTCCAGTCTGACCTTCCTGGACTATTACAGCCACCCCAGGCCAGCTGAGACCCCTTGGGGAAGAGCTCTGGGGGCGCAAGGGAGGGGTCAGGACAGGCTCTGTGCCAGGAGTTCCATGTTCTACCTGTAGGTCAAGGCCATGGGAGGAGAGCGAGGGTGGGGGATGGAGGGGGGGCAGATGGGCAGACCAGGGCACCCTCCGCTCCCCCCGCCCTGCCAGCCCCTATATTCTGCCCTGAGACCCGCTTCCCGCCTTTGTGTCTCTGGAGTACAAAGCCGTGTGTTGGAAGGGAGAGAAGGGAGACCAGCATTTGGGGCCCGTCGGTGGCACTTGAACTTGGGCGCAGAAGGCAGCGGGTCTTGAAGGAGCGCCGGGAGGAGCTGGGCGGAGGCGCTAGGCCGATTGCCCGTGTCCGGGCCCGGGGCTCTGGGCTGGAGGTGTTCCCGTCGGTAAAGTGGCGCTCTGACTAGTTTAGCTCCCAGGTCCCTTCCAGGACGCGGTTCCGTTTTCCCGAAGGGCTGTCTGCAAACCCAGTAAGAGGCTCTTCACACCGCGTGGCTCTGTGCCTGTCGGAGAGCGTGCCCTCCCCGCCCCCCCATGCCGGGCCGCACCTGCCCGCGGGCGCCGGGGTGCCCCTCCCCAGGTCGGCTCACAGCGGGCGCACCGGTGGGTCGGAGTCCAGTGCCCCCTGGCGGCGCCCCGCCGCCCGCCGCTTTCGGTCGGCGGGGCCCGACGGCTGTGACTCAGGGTGGCCCCGCCGCGGGGCTCCCGGGGGCCCGGCTGGGGTTCCGTCGTGGGCCGAGCCGCCGCCGCCGCGCAGTTGAGCACCAGCTGCTGGGAATCCTGGTCGCCCGCCCGCCCGCCCGCGGTGACTCACCGGGCCGCCGGGCTCCATCGCCAGGCGCAGGGGCCTGGTTTCCGAAATGAATTCTAGGGGGGGCGCCTTGGGGCGGGGCTTTCGCCCCCCTTCCTCCCACCTGGCGCTCCCGGAAGCCCGCGGACCCGGCGGGGACCCCGCGGCCGGCACTGAGCGCGGGCCTCCTTCCCCGGAGCGGCGGGGGCGCACGCACTCGCGAGCCCCTGACGTGGGTGGGAAGCCGGGGAGCCTCCGTGAAGCTGCGGGTCCCCAGCCTCGCTCGGCCTCGAGTCCCCGCGGCCCGGGAGCCGGAGCACGGCCCCGGGGGAGGGGCGACTCCGAGGGGCCAGGGCGCCCCGGAACCGCGAGTTGCGCGAGGGTTGGATTTGATCCCCAGGCCGACTTCCCAGCATCCGAGTCCACCTCGGCCCCAGCTCCCAGCCCGCCGCCGGGGGGCGCCCCGTTCCCCATCTCTTCCCTGGCCGGTCCGAGGCCTGGCCCAGAGAAGGGGAGCCCGGGATGGGGGGTGTCTCCCCCGCGGCTTCAACCTGCCCATTTCGAGCTCCAAGAGATTAGGGTGCGCGTGGTGAAAGGATCACCCCCTCCCCTCGACAATCCAAAGGGAGAGGAGGGAAGAGGGCACCGGAGCCGACAGGGGAGGGGGGTGGCACCAGGCGGGGCTTCTGCTCCGGGCACAGGGAGTCGGGGCGCCCCAGCAGAAGGGGGCGCGCGTTCAGTCCCCGGCTGGGTGGGAGCGGGGCCTGGCGCTGCTCGGAGAGCGGGGGAAGGGCGGCGGCGTGAGGATGCATCCGCGCCCCGCCTCGGGGAACCTTAGGAGTGTTTCTGGGAAAAGCCACAGGGAGAAAAGAGGGGTGCGGCCCGGACCCCTGCCATCCTCGGGGCACTCTCCGGGGAAACGGTTCAGGTCGGCAGGTCCTGGGCCACCACCGTCTGGGGCGCTGGAGGGAGCTGAGGCGACCCTGGGGACCCCACCCCACGCGCGCGATGAGGCGGTGCCCCAGCCAGTGGCACGCGCCCGGCGCCAGGTAGCCGGCCCCGGGGAACCGCGCGCGCTCCCCGCTCCCGGATGCACACGGCCCCCTCGGCTGGCGCCCCGCCCTCGACCGGTGGCTCCTCTCCTCTCGGGCTGAAGCCCCGGTCCTCCCCCAGCCCCCCCGGGTCCCGCAAACTCTCCGCCCAGCTCGGCTGCGCGCGCGCTCGCCGGGAGCCTGGGACTCAGCAGCCGCCCTGTCTCCCCGGCCTCCGCGCGGAAACCTGCTGCTGGCTCCGCCTCCACCCTCGCTCCCCAGACACCTAGTCCTCCGCCCGCCCCCGCCCCTCCGGCTCCGGCCGCCCCGCCCGCTCCCTCCGTGCGCACCCTGCGCCGCGCTCGCTCTGCAGCGGGAGCTGCCGCGGCCACCTCGCCAGCTGGCCGGGGACCAGGCGGGAGGTGGCGCGCCCCGGAGGCTGCGGGGGGCGGGGGAGGGAGGAAGAGAGGAGGCAGGCCGGGCCTCCGCGTAGCCCGGCCCCCGCCCCCCGCGGCCCTCCCGCCGGAGCGGGGCTGCACGCGCGCGCGCGCGCACACATACACACACACGCGCGCACACACACACTCACACACGCGCACACACACACACACACACACCCGGGCTCCCTCCGGCGCTCACGCACGCAGCGCCCCGGGCAGATCAGCGCCGCAGCCGCCTCCCCAGACGCCTGGTCGCCGGAGGGCCCCGACCCCGGCGCGGCTGATGCGCCCGCGCCCGCCCTGCAGCTCCGCGAGGCCCGCGGGACCCCTCCCGCCGCCGCCGCCGCCGCGCCCGCCGCCCTCGGAGAAGCGGGCTGGACGGCCGCCACCGCGCCGCCTCCCGGCCGCCCCCGAGGCCGCTCCGCCGCGGGCTTTGCCGCCCGGAGGCCGCGCCCCTGTCCCGCGCCTCGGGGGCTGAGCGGAGCAAACTTGGACCGGCCGACGCCCGGCAGGGACCCCTCCCCGTCCCCGCGCGCTCGGGTGGGTCCCGGGCGCTCGGACCTTGGGGCCT
This sequence comes from Lasiurus borealis, assembly GCA_004026805.1. Taxonomy (NCBI): domain Eukaryota; kingdom Metazoa; phylum Chordata; class Mammalia; order Chiroptera; family Vespertilionidae; genus Lasiurus; species Lasiurus borealis. The sequence continues at coordinate 13,562 of PVJN01017776.1, forward strand.
CGGGCCGCCCCGCCCGCTGCACCTGCCCGGCCCCTTCCCCGCCGGCTGGGGACTCCGGAGACGCCGGCACTTCGCAAACTTTTCCACACCCCCCTCGAGGGGGGCCGAGGAGAGGTAAACGGAGCAGGAGGTCCCGCCGGGCGCGCGCAAACCTGTGGGCTCCCTAGCGGGGCGCCGCCGCCGCCGCCGCCGCCCGGGAGCCGGCCCCCGAGGGGCGCAGGCCCCGGAGGCCGCCTGCGGGCCGCGCTCCCGCTCCTGCCCCTGCTTTTCCGGCGGGAGCGGGGGGCGGGGAGCGGAGGGCCGCGCGGTGCCCGGAGGCGCCGCCGCCGTGCATGGCCCTGCGCAGTGGGGCGGGCTGCTTCGGCCGGGTCTGGCGCAGGGTGTCGGGGCTCCCGGACGCCTGGCCGCGGCGCTCCAGCAGCCTCCTGTGCCTGTCCGCCTTCTCGCCCGAGCCCGGGCCCGCGCCACCCCTGCCCCGCCGGCCGCCTCGCGGTGGCGGCGGCGGCGGCTGTGGCGGCCCCGGCGGAGGGGGGCACCCCCAGCCTCCCCGCCCCCCGCCTCCCCGCTGCTGCTGCTGCTGCTGCTGCTGCTGCCGCCGCCGCTTACAACTTGGAGGCGGCGGCGGCGGCGGCGGAGGCGGCGGCGGCGGCGGCCGCCGGGCGCTGCAGTGGGACGCGCGCGGCTGCGAGCCTGCGGGACATGCCCCCCGCGCCGGCTCCCTGCTGGCGGCCATGAAGAGGCAGAACGTGCGGACTCTGTCCCTCATCGTCTGCACCTTCACCTACCTGCTGGTGGGCGCCGCCGTCTTCGACGCCCTGGAGTCGGACCACGAGATGCGCGAGGAGGAGAAACTCAAGGCGGAGGAGACGCGCATCAAGGGGAAGTACAACATCAGCGGCGAGGACTACCGGCAGCTGGAGCAGGTCATCCTGCAGTCGGAGCCGCACCGCGCCGGCGTCCAGTGGAAATTCGCCGGCTCCTTCTACTTTGCCATCACGGTCATCACCACCATAGGTAAGGGCTGGGCGCCGCCGGCTCCCTGCGCCGCCCGCCTGCCCGCCCGCCCGCCCGGAGGAGCCCGGGGGAGGCGGCCGAGCGCGCAGCGGCGGCGGCGGCGGCGCGGGGCTGGGTGTGGGGAGCCTCTGTGGCTGGGGCTCCTCCCGCAGCGCCCCCTCCCGCCCGCCTCCCTCGCGAGCCCCCTCCTCTCCGGCGGCAGCGCAAGGTTCTGGGAGGGACCCCAGCCGGGCTCTCCCCGGCGCAGGTGCCTGGACCCGGTGGCGGCGGGTGAGCCCCGAGCGTGTGAGGACCCGGGAGGGCGGAGGCGCCACTCCGGGAAGAAGCAGCGAGTGGAGGCTAAGAATAACCCCCGGCAGACACCCACCCACCCACCCAGCGCCCCGCGGGCTGGGCTGCGCGCGGCTCCCAGCCGTACACTTACTACCTCTCCCGAGTTGGGGAGGGTGGCCGGCCGGCCGGCCTGCCTGCCAGGGGCGCGCGCATGGAGAGACTCAGGTGGCCAGGGACGGCTCCCGGGGCGTGGGAGGCGCTGACCCCCGCCAGCCAGCGTTGGAGGAGCCCAGATTTCAGCCTCCTCCCTGCTGGCGCCCCTTCTTCGAATTCTGCAGCAGGTCGTGCCAGGCCTGGGGGCAGAGAGTTGGTGTCTGGTGGTTGGCGAGGGGCTGGCAGTGGGTGAACTGTGCTGGGAACCAGGAGAAGGGCGGGGGGCTGGTCCTGGCCTGCCCACCCCAGGGCTGCGAGCGAGACCAGTCTGCGCATGGCCTGCACACCAGAGAAGTTGGCCCCAGTCTGGGGGAGCCCTTTGGTAGGCCCCAGGGGCTCCCCCGGTCCCCACTAGGTGCCGTGCACCCAGCATTCTCAGATGGGTGCCGGGCAGCACCCCGAGGCCTGGGCTTTGTGAACTTGCAGACATTACACGGTGAGAGGGACCTTTGGGAGTCAAGCAGGTCCCTTCTTCCCAGGTTTGTGGGTGCCCGCCTGGCAGAGGAGGTGGTGTCAGACCCCCAGCCTGTCCCAGCCTGCACCCTGCCCTCCACATCCTCTCCTGGCCCTGTTAGGGCCACCGTGCTGGCCTGGGGGGGGATCTCTTTCCCGTCCCCCTCCAGTCCTGTCCGTCCCGCACCAGGGACGAGCCCCCCCCCCCCCTCTGCTGTCCCCTCGGCGTTTGCCGTCTGGGGAGCTCTGCGAGCTGGCGGAGCGGCTCGCCGTGCCATATGCAACAGGAAGTCCCCGCTCGGCCTGCCTTCCCTTCTCGGCTGCAAACACTTTCCAGAGTCATCTTGTCAGAAATGTTTAATTCATCGCCACCGCATCTCATGCTTTTGGAAGGAAGCTGGTCCTTCTGTCGTCTCCCTACCCAGCGGGGCCCTGCGTCCGCCACACCTCTGGCCGCGGCCAGAACCTTCCTCGCCCGCCGCCGTGCGCTCCCGGTGCCCGGCGGGCCAGCCGGTCCTTGTCATGACGGTCCCTTTCTGTCTGTAAACTTCCACTGGGAGCTGTGGCCGGAACACCCGGGGGCAGGCAGGGCCCTGGGGGTCAGGGCCTGTGAGTTAGAGCTCAGAGAACTAGACAGAGGCCCCTACACTGACCCCCTGGGCAGGGAAGCCCCTCCTCCCCTGGTCTGGAGTGACCCCCACTCAGGACAGGGACGTCTGGCCGCTCTCTAGGGGACGCCACGCCGGGCCGGTCCCCAGAACTGACTCCACACGGAGCTGAAATCGGACCAGAGGTGGGGTTGGCCCGAGAAAAGCAGCTGCTAGATAAATGGTGCGCGGCGGGGTGTGTTCTCTGGTTCTGACGGGCAGTTCTGGGCCTGGGCTGCCCCCGGTGACGACTCCAAAGAGAAGCCATCGGGAGAGGGTGGCCCAGCCGAGGCGTCGTCCTGGCCGGGGCTGGGGGTGCGCCCCAGGGTGCCTGGCCACCGCCCGATTCCTCTCTCTGCCTTCCCTGAGCGGCCAGCTGCTTCCCTGGAGAGAAAGGCTGGGACAATCCGCCAGGCCAGGAAGGAAAGATGGTCCTCGCTCAGCTGCCCTGGGGCGGGAAGACACTGAGCTCGGAGCCCGAGTCCATCCTCACTGGGCGTTTCCCAGCTCCCAGCCTCAGTTTCCCCACCCGTAGGAGGGAGGGGCATGGCACAGTGGCCCCCTGCCAGGTTGACTCTGAAGGGCTGGGGGCGCTCCCTGGTGCCTGCAGACACAGGCGACCAAGGAGCGCTTAGTAGGTGCGCACGGGCTCCCTGCCCAAGCCGGCCTGCCCTGCGCTCTGCCCCCAGGAAGCTGGCGAGGGGAGCCCTCCAATTTACAGAAAACAAAGCACCTTTCTAGTTAATTCTGTTTGTTTTCTTCTTTTTTTTAATATAAATGCAAATGAAGGTGCTGCAGGCCTAGAACAAAACCCATCCCCGAGCCCCGACCTCTCCCCCGGTCTCCTGTCCCTCAGCGATCAGGTTCCTCACGCCAGCTCAGCCCTCCAGCCCTGGGTGTGGGGACGGACCGGCTCTCACTGGAGGTGGGGCAGGATGCGGCCCTCGCTCCACGGACGAACCCGCTCTGGGAGGCCGCTAATGGCCGGCTCTGGGAAATGAATGTTAAGCACGTCTCTAATGACCACTTCTTGTCGGATCCGTGGCCGCGCCTTCGAGAAAGGCTTTGGGGGGACCAACGCGGAGTCTCCTGGGAGCCCTGGGCACAGCCTAAGGAGGGACGCTCGGAGGTCCGGGCCAGGCCCAGCCCCCGCCGCCTCCTGCCGGGCTGTGATGTCTGGGCCACTGGTAGCCACTTCCCGAGACGCTGCTGCTGCTGATTCTGCTCGAGGGGAGCCTGGACCTGCGGGACTCCCCACGAGTTACCGTGGGAAGCCTGTCGTGCTTGTCTGATTGGCAGGACAGTTGGGAAGCTCTCCCCGACCCCCAGGCTGTTGGTGGAGGTGGAGCTGATGGTGATGAAGGTGATGGTGATGGAGGTAGAGGTGGTGGTGGTGATGGTGATGGTGATGGAGGTGATGGTGGTGATGGAGGTGGTGGTAATGATGATGGAGATGATGGTGATGGTGGTGATGAAGGCAGAGATGGTGATGGTGGTGGTGATGGAGCAGAAGTGGTAATGGTGATGGAGGTGGTGGTGGTGATGATGGTGGAGGTGAAGGCAAAATGATGGTGATAGTGGAGGCAGAGGTGATGGTGGTGACGGCAATGGTGATGGTGGAGGCAGAGGTGATGGTAATGGCGGTGGTGGTAATGGTGATGGTGGAGGCAGAGGTGATGGTGGTGGTGGTGGTGGTGATGGTGATGGAGGCAGAGGTGATGGTAATGGCGGTGGTGGTAAAGGTGATGGTGATGGTGGAGGCAGAGGTGATGGTGGTGATGGTGATGGTGATGGAGGCAGAGGGGGTGGAGGTGGTGGAGGTGGTGGACGCAGACTGCTGGCTGCCGGGGCTGCCCAGAGCTTGCCTTGAATTCCTTGTCTGAGGTGCGTGCAGGCTGGGTGCACTAGGGACCCTGACAAACATAACTTCTCTGCAGGGGGCGCTTCAGGCCAAAATGGGGTCCCACCAGCAGCGGCCACTGACAGCAGGGGTCTCCACGACACCCCTTTTCCATCCAGCGTGGACCGAAGCGGTTCCCCCTCAGGGCTACCAGAGAAGAAACCCACTTAGAATTCCGGTCTCGCCCGCAGGGCCAGGTGGCGAGTTACAACCTGCCCGGTGTGTGGGGGAGGAAGGAGAGGGGAGCAGGAGATGGACACCTGGGGTGTGTTCCCAGGTCCTTTGGGCCCACCTGGACTCGGGGTGGGTGGGGGGCTGAGGCCGGAGCCGAGGGGATGGCCGGGGGGAGGCCTGCTGGCCGGGGGCGCCCTCAGGCACGGCCGTGGGCCCGTTGTCCCCGGGTCCCGCGCTGCACCTGCTGAGTCCAGACTCTCCAGACGCCTCCCTTATCTCGTTTGCACCAGAGCCCTGAGCTGAGCGTTGGGGTGAGGGCTCTGGTGAGGGCCCTCCCCACGTCCCGGGCCGCGGTGCCGCTTCGCCAGCGTGTTTGCGCCTCCCCGGGCCGCGGCCTGGTCTGTGCTTTGCTCTGGGGACCGTCTAGATGACAAGATAAGGCCTGGCCTTCGGGAGGGAGGCTGGAAACCCCAGCGCTGGCGCTCGGTGCGGTGCGGTGCGGTCCAGCATGAGGAGCGGGAGCCGCGAGGCCGCTCACCCTCCCTGCTGCCGGCAGAGGGCCTGGCCCTCCATCTTCCTGACTTTCTCGGGGCCCGACCGCTCCCCCCCTCCCCCCTTCTTCAGGGCCAGCGTTGTTGACACCAGACTGCGTCCCTTCCCCCCCCATCCCCGCATCTGCCGGGGGCACACTCCACACCCTGGCTCTCCTGCCCCGAGGCTGCAGGGGTGCCGCCCCACTTCACAGCGGGGGGACCGAGGTGCAGAAGAGGCAGCGGGTCTGGGACGCCACTTTCCGTCTCACAGTTCACCCCCACCCCCTTCGTCAAGGACGCACTCACCCCTCCCTCTGCTGAGCACCCCGGGGCCCTGCGTTCCCGGCTCATTCATCCCCTCATTCAGCGTTTTAGCTCTTTCCCACGCTCGTGCCGGGAGGGGCGCAGGCACAGGTGCAGGTACTAGGAGGGATGCAGGTGCAGGCGCAGGTGTGGGAGGGGCTCAGGAGCAGGTGCTGGTGCCCGGAGGGGCACAGGTACCAGGACCAGCTCAGCCCTCGTGCCTTGATGGGCATCTCCAGGGCACCCCGGCCCCGTCTCCTCCGGCCTGCGGTCAGCAGGTCCAGCCACACTGCGTCTGAAGCAGTCTCATGAGCTGGCGCGGGCCCTCTCGCCAGGCATTGCCGGGGGCCTTGAACACAGCCCGGTAACCACACGCAGGCCAAAGCGCAGCCCAGGACCCCGCCCCCCGCCTCCCGCCTGTCCCCGGAGGCAGGCTCATTCCCCACACGGACCGGGCTGGGTGTGGATGGACGTTGAGGGTGTTGTGTGAGGCTCTGATCTGGGAGGGGCTGCCATGCGGCTGTGCTCTGTGTATGGGGGGGTGGGTCTTCTCTTAAAGGGCGGCTGGGCTCTGCGGTGGTCACCTGACGAGGAGGCAGAGGGTCTCCCTTTAGAAACTTGAAGTGGGGCGCTCAGCCCGCTGATGTGGGTGAGCCTGCGGTGGGGAGGGGGGTGGAGGTGGCCCCGGGGGTGACAGGTATGGGCATCACGACTGACAAGCGACACCCGGGGACCTGTCCTCTGAGGCCGCGCCTGGCCGGGGGCACGGGCGGCAGGGACCCCGGTGGGTGGCCTGGGGAAGGATGCCCCGAAGAGGAATTCGGGGGTGAGAATACGGTGGGATCTCCCCTCTGCACAGTGGCCCCTCGGGCCTGCCTGGGCGGGGCCTGGTGTCATTCCTTAAGGGCATGTGAGGGCCCGCGGTCCGCCTCTCCCACGGGGACTCTGGTGAAAAGTTCCCGTTCGGGTCCTCGGACTCTGGGCTGCGCGGAGGGCGCGCCTGCTTTGGAGGTTGGAGACGGCCCAGGCCCCGGGTTCCTTCCCATCATCCTTTGCTCCGTAAGCCTCGTGCCTCCCTCGGGGGTTTCTGGTCTGGGATGTGTCCCCGGTCGGCCTGCCCTGCAAAAGGAGCCACCTCGGCTCCCACCTGAACCCCTCGCTGCGGCCCACGTGCTGAGTTCGTGTGGGTCCGGGACAGGGGCCTGGGGCTCGGGAGGTGGGGGCCAGGGACAAGCCTGGGGTTGGTCTCGGGCACAAAACAGAACCGGGTGTGGGGACGCAGGGAGCAGAGCCGAAGGTCTGCAGCCAGACGGGGAGAGCACTCAGGGGCCCTGTGAGCGCGTAGCCTGGCAGGGGGGCTTGGTGAGCAGACCGGGGGCTCCGAACCGGGGAGCAGGGTTCCAGGGCTGAGCACAGCCTGCTGCCTCGGCTTCCCCAGCTCTGCTCCGCCCCAGGGTCCTCGGGTCCCGGGTCTGCCAGGCCGCGCGGTGACCCGCAGCCGCTGGTGAGGCCACGCTGGCCAGTCGGCTCAGGCGGATTGGGGGGCGTTGGCGCAGCTGGAGGGGGGAGAGCGGCTCAGTCGGGGGGGGCAGGCGAAGCTTGCTCAGGAGGGCGGGACTAGCTCCGTGAGCTTGGGGAGAGCCGTGGGGGACACTTGGCTCCCCCCGAAGCAGAGGCTCTGGGGGATGGTGCGGGGGGCACAGCTGGGGCGCACTCAGGGCATCCGCAGGAAGTACCCTGTTCACAGCTGTGCCCGCGTGGAGGTCTGCGTGTCCTGGACTCGGTGGGGAGTGACCGCTGGGCTGCCGGCTTCCCTCCCCCCCTCCCGTCTGGACCCCGGGACAGGGCCCGGCCGAGGGGTGCTGCTGGCGGGGATGCTGGCCGAGTCCGGTCCCGATGCTGGATGCTGTTTCTGGGGCCACGGCACCCGAGTGTGAGGCACCCCGGCGGCTGGCAAATACCCTGTTTCCCCGAAAATAAGACAGTGTCTGATATTCATGTTTGCTTCCAAAGAGGCACCAGGTCTTATTTTCAGGGGAGGTCTTATTTTCCCATAAGGAAGAAGACGGTAAACATTTATGGTTGAACAACAACAACAAAAAGGAAATGTATTATCTGTCGACGATATGGTAGTCGTTGTCATCACAAACCAGCTCACTGATGGGCCGCAGCGCAGCCGGAGCTGTTCAGGCAGGGCGTGCAAAGTCTCTTTAAATCAGGAGTCAGACACCTGACGGTAGTTTCAGGGGCCTTCTATTCTGGGGAGGCCTTATGATCGGGGAGGCCTTATTTTCAGGGGGAATGCCTTCTATGACAGCGAGAGGCAAAACGGGAAGTAGGTCTTATGTTCGGGGGATGTCCTACTTTCGGGTAAACAGGGTAGGCCCAACACCCACTCGGGACTGCATTCAGGCGCAGGGAACCCAGAGACACAGAGGCAAGTGTGTGCCGATCCACAAGGTAGCCCCCATCGCTGGCAAGGAGGGGCGCGGGCGGCGGTGGCGGGAAGGACTGGTGAGGAGGGGACAGAAGCCCACAGGACCCGGCGTGCCCGCTGCCACAGCAGCCAAGCTTCCCGCTCCCATCCTCACGGCCCACACGTGCCCGTGTTCCTGGTTCCTCAGAGCGAGTCCGGTCGGGACTGCGGGGCCTGCGGCAGGGAACCAGCTAGCAGTGACGGGACGGAACCGCCGTTTTCTCTCCTCGTTCAGAATTCTGGGGCTGGCTGTCGGGCTGACAGGCGGCTCCCCATCCCTCTGGAGCAGCGGTTCTCAACCTTCCTAAGGCCTCGACCCTTTAATACAGTTATTCACGATGTGGTGACCCCCACCCATAAAATTATTTCCGTGGCTACTTCATAACTGTAATCTTGCTACTGTTATGAACTGTCATGTAAATATATGATAGGCAGGATGTGTTTTCATTGTTACAAATTGAACATCATTAAAGCATAGGGATTCATCACAAAAACAATATGTAATTATATATTGTGAAATATTTATTTCTAATGACAAATAAATGAAATTTTGTCTTGAATCGTGGTGTAGCATGGGCAACAGTCTTCGTAGGACAACAGTAAACTACATTGCTACACTGCGACACCGAGGAGCGGTCTGTTGGTTCCTAAGACCATGGGAAATAGGTGTTTTCTGCTGGTCTTAGGCGACCCCTGTGAAAGGGTCGTTCGACCCCCAAAGGGGTCGAGACCCACAGGTTGAGAACCGCTGCTCCGGAGACTCAGGCTCTTCCCCTCTCTCTGCTCAGCCGTGTTAGCTCGGCTTTCATCCCCAGGACCATGCCTCCTGGAACCACGGTGGCTGCGGTGCCTCAGGCATTGCCTCCGCCTCCTTCCCGACAAGGAAAAGGGGAGGAACAACAGACCGAGGCCGTGCCGCTGAGCCGGCCCCTTCTAAGAGCTTACCTGGTGGCCCCTTCCCAGACTCCTGCTCACTTCTCATTGGACGGGACTGTGTCTCGTGACCCACCCTAGCAGCAAGGGAGTCTGGCACCTGGGGCAGGGGGTGCTCAGGGGAGGAGGGAGCGGACACAGGTGTTAGGAGGGCACCCCGGGGTCTGAGGTGCAATTCCCACCATCGCAGAACCCTTTTTTCTCTATGTGGATAGCAAACATCACCCAGTGCGTCTGCGGGCCGCGGGGAGATGTCCTTTAACAGCCGTACATCCTCCGAGTGAACATACTGCGGTCTCCTGACCAGTTCTGTTATTTATAGCGATTTTAAAGAATCCCTCCCCCTTCTTTTTTTTAATATATTTTATTAATTTTTCACAGAGAGAGAGAGTTAGAAACATCGATGAGAGACATTGATCAGCCGTCTCCTACATGCCCCCTACGGGGGATGTGCCCACAAACAAGGTACATGCCCTTGATCAGAATCGAACCTGGGACCCTTTAGTCAGTCCGCAGGCCGATACTCTATCCGCTGAGCCACACCGTTTCGGCCCCTCCCCCTTCTTGACCAGAACAGATCATTGAGCTCCTTTCTTGAACTTCTGTGTGTATAGATGTTGCTGGTTTTTTGTAAATATATTTTTATTGATTTCAGAGAGGAAAGGATGGGGGGAGAGAGACATCAATGATGAGAGGGAATCATGGATGGGCTGCCTCCTGCACGCCCCACACAGGATTGAACCTGCAACCTGGGCATGTGCCCTGACTGGGAATCAAACTGTGATTTTCCTAGTTCATAGTTCAACGGCCAACCACTGAGCCACACTGGCTGGACTGTTTTTATTTTATTTTATTTATTTATTTTTAACTTGTGCAATTCTCAGCATGTTGGGGACGTTTCTGATGTCCTTACGTTCTCAGCACGTTTTCTTAGCCATCAGGGTTGGAAGGCTGGTGCCCTTATCTCAGACCTGACTCATCCAGGGGGCTTGTGGGTACAGAACCAGGGGGAATGGGACCCCATGGGTCTTGGTCTGGCTCCAGGGATGGAGAGGTTTCTCTGGGTCATTTGGGCCCAGCCAGTTGGCTGTAGTCACTGAAATGCGGAACGGGGATTGATTGGTCACGTCTGCCATGGTGATGCGGAAGAGTGCTGTGGGTGATTGATTGGTCACGTCTGCCCTGGGTGCAGAAGGGACAGTGGCGGCAGGCTTGCCGTCACCCCGCCCCCGCCCCCGGGCTGGTGAGAGGGAGGACTTCCGAGGTGGAGGCCTTTCTGTCGAGGATGCTGTCACTTAGGAAACGGTGGCTCTCGCCTGTTTGCTGTCTTTGGGCAGGCAGAGTCCTGTCTGCCGTGGTGTCCCCATTTGTAGACGGTGGGTGACCCCGCCTCCTGCAGCACGTTTGGGGGTGTCTGGCGTGACTGTGCTCCTTTTAAACTTCATTCTTCACTGGGCTTTCCCACAGGGAGCCTGCAGCACTGCCCAGTGAAAGCATGTCCATAAACGTGCATAAAGTCCTACGTAAATCTGTTGCCTCAAACTCGTTTGCTATGTTCCGTGAATCCCTCTCAAGGGTTCAACGCACGGCTGCGTCACCCTGCACATAGGCTGGGCAAAGCGTGTACACCCTGAGGGTACGCATGATCATGATTTAGTAAACGTTTAGGCCTTTAAAACGGGGTTCATTCTCCATTCAGTCGCCTCACCCGCTGTGCGTGGCTGCCGGCTGCATGCGCGTTTCACCTCGGCCCTTGCTCTGTTAGGATCCGGTCAGGGTTACTCTTCCGGCCTAGCCCCGGAGGGAGACCGTCCGTTTGCCTATTTCTCCTTGTGTGGCTGACGGTGTCGGGCTCATGGATGCGAAGCCGTGGGGCCAGATGCACACAGGTCCGTGCGTGTCACTTCTCCTCGTGGAGATAAGCTTACAGCACGAGCCTCTCGGTCGTGTTTGCTCCCGGCTGCCCCGAGTTCTCTCCCCGATGTTATGTCCGCGCCTCCTGTCATTTATTGGCCTTTGTTATAGGGATATTTGTCTTCCGCTCATCTCTGCCCTTCCTCTTTGGGAAGATGTTGAGACGGCGTAGAACAGAAGTCATAAAAATGAGGCAGAAAGCCCCGGCCCCAGGGCAGGGCTGTCTGTGCGTGTGGGTCCCGTAGGGTCACCCTCAGGGTGGTGGTGGCGGAGTGCGTTTCTGCCGGGAGCTTTCTAGCAGGAAGGACGGACGGAAAGCGAGCACTCGAGATGCTCTCGCTACTGTTCCCGGAAGTGTTGGGCCACAAATTTGCACGGATGGGAGCTCACGCCTCCCTCGAGGATTCACCGAGTAACGTGTGGTGTCAGGAGCGTGGACGGGGCCGGCCCGAGTGTGGCTGGCCTGGGGTTCCCGGGGATGTGCAGGGAGTGCTGGGACTGGTCTTGGGGTGCCATGTCCAGAGCTTTCTGGGGCCCAGGTGCCTTTGACTCCCAGCTTCGTCCTGCGTAAGGTGTTGGTATGTTTGCTGGTGTTGGTCACATCTCTGTTCCGGGCAGATCACATGGCCACACTTAGGCCAATCATAGAAGACGACAGAGAATGGAGTGTGGCTGCATGCCCCATCTCACACCTGCCTGGAGGCCTGGAGACCTGGAGCCCGACCCCCGGGGTTAAGCTTGTTCAGGGACCTGCAGACTCTGCCTGCTGCACCCGGTGACGGGGACAGCCTCAGCCATGGTGCCCTCCCACCCCGTCTTGGGCGGACCTCTCCTCCCTGTCTGCCCTTCATCACCTGTGTGGGGAGTCAGGTCACAGGTGCAGCGGGCCCTGAGCTCTCCCCGCAGGCGACGGACACCCCGTGGGCCCGCTGCCCAAGGCCCAGGCCAGCCTGGTTTGCTTTGGCCCCTCCGGGTCCCGGGAGGCCCTGGAGAAGGACTCAGCGAGGACGGGGCTGAGAAGGGGATGCTCCCAGCCAGGAGGGAGCGGCCAGGGGGCCTCGGTCTCTCCCCACTTTCTCCTCTTCCCACACCTGCTCTCTGCCCTCCTGTACCTGCTCTCCGCCCTCCGACATCTATTCTCTGCCCTCCTGCACCTGCTCTCTGCCCTCCAACACCTATTCTTTGCCCTCTGACACCTGCTCTCTGCCCTCCAACACCTGCTCTCTGACCTCCACACCTGCTCTCTGCCCTCCTACACCTATTCTTTGCCCTCTGACACCTGCTCTCTGCCCTCCAACACCTGCTCTCCACCCTCCGACACCTGCTCTCTGCCCTCCAACACCTATTCTTTGTCCTCTGACACCTGCTCTCCGCCCTCCGACACCTGCTCTCTCTGCCCTGCTGACGGGCCCATGACCCTCACCTCCCCAAGCGTTTCCTCCCGGCCCAGCAGCGCCCACCTGCCCCGAGGCTGCTCCGGGGCCCTTCCCTCTCCTTCCATCGGGGAGGCCGTGGCCGCCTGTGCTTTAGGGGCGACCCACGCCCAGCCGCTGCCCCCTGCAGCCCCCCCCCCGTCCCCCCAGCCATGGGAGCCGGCCGTCGGAAAGGCTCTGGGTTTTCCTGAGGTGCCCTGTCCACGTGGCTTCCTCCGGGGTGACCTAAGCATTTGTGTGTGAAGGGCTGGTGTGTGTGGGGGGGCACTGCCTGACGCAACACCCCGTGACCCCCTGCCGCCTGCCAGGGGCCGTCCTTCCACCGCCGTCCTTCCACCTCGGCAAGTCCTGGCTCCCAGCCGCCTGCGGCCTAGGCCACGGGCACCCTGCCCCGCACAGACCGTCACCGGACCGCCCGAGCCTCCTCTGAGAAGTCCTGTCTGGCCGGCCGTGCCGTCCTGTGTCCTGCAGCCCAGCCCCCCACTCCCCCTCCTCCTCCTCCCTGCTCAGCACCTGTCGCCCAGACCGCACCCCCTCCCTGCAGGGCCCGCCTCTCTCTCACGGGCAGGTGTCAGGCTGCTGGGGGGCAGGCCCGGCCAGGGAGGATGTTTGCAGAACCCGAGCGAGTGGAACAGCCTTCCCGGGGGAGCCATAGGTCATTGTTCTGGAAGAATCTCCGGGTCTTTCTGAAAAGCAAGTGCTTGAAACGCAGCTGCCCACCGTTGGTTTGGAGCAGCAGGTGTTGGTGGCAGCAGAAGGCAGGGCCGGGGGAGGGCAGTCCCGCCGCATGGGCGTGAGGCTCCCTGTACCCTCGTCTGCCGCTCTCGCAGGGGCTGCCCCCACCGCCGAGCTTCCTCCAAACCCAGGGCGCCCGCAGGCCGGCCCGGGTTCCGGGGCCCCGGGAGCTGTGGTCTGAGGGGCCCTTCCTCTCCGCCTCCCAGGGCTGGGCCTGCCCAGGTGGCTCACCCCTGCACCCCCGAGGCTGCTGGGCAGGGACGGAGCGCCTTCGTGGTGGGGCCCCAGCCAGCACTGGTCCCCGACCTCTCCGCAGGGGTGCCCAGGCTCAGGTGGCCGGCCCCCGCGCCTCGAGGCAGGACTTACCCACTGCCTGGGCACTGCCTGGGCACCAGGAAGGTTCTGGACTCCCCTTCCTTGGGGCAAAGGGAGCTGTCAGCCCAGCCCCAGCCGTGCCCGCCCCAAAGCCGGCGGCCGGGTCCTAGCTCCCCAGTCCTCGTTCGGGTCAAGTCCAGGGTCAAGTTCAGCGTCTGAGACCTGTGGCTCCCAGCCTCCTCGCTGCTGCCGGGAGCCCTGGGGCTGGAACCGGAGCGGGCCCAGATTTTTGCCCCCAGAGTCCCAGGTCCCCCGCTGCCCCGGCCCTCCATTCCCGGCTCCGGGGAGGGGCCCTCGGGCCCGGGCCGTTGTCACGGGGATGGCGCCTCGGGATCAATTGGGAGACCGGGTGTAGCTGGTTTCTAACACCTGGGTTTGGCTGTCGATTCCCCACTCTCTCAGGGCGATCGGATTGGCACGGATTTTGACCAGCCAGAGGGCGTGGCCCAGATCTTGGTGTGATTGGTGACAGGGGACTTGCGGGGATCCTCTAAAGGGGGAGGCTGTCCAGCCCTAACCGGTGTGCTCAGTGGATAGAGCGTCGGCCTGCGGACTCAACGGTCCTGGGTTCGATTCCGGTGAAGGAGCATGTACCTGGATGGTGTGCAGGAGACGTCTGATCGATGTTTCTTTCTCATCGATGTTTCTAACTCCTTATCCCTCTAACTTCCTGGCAGTAAAAAAATCAATAAGATATATTTTTAAAAAAATAATAAAAATAAAAAAATAAAAGGGGGCTGCCCAGCCCGCCACCAGCGGGCACAGCCTGGCTGATAGCGCAGTGTCCCTCTCCCAGCTCCTGCCTCTGGCTGCGGGGTGACATCAGCAGGGGAACCTGCGCCCTCTGGGATGGTGAGAAACCTGGGGCGCCACCCAGGACCCGGGCAGAGGGGGTGCCCGGGCGGGTGTGCCTGCAGGCCGGGGCTCCGGGTGCGGCCCGATGCAGGCGCCCGGCTCCGACCTCCCTCGTGGGAGTGAGAACGGTGTTTCCACGTTTCACAGCGGCCTTGGCGTCGGCCTCGCACACCCACCCGGACAGGTGCGGCCTCGCTGTCCCCGGTACCTGCCGGGGGCGCGGTGAACACAGCACGAACATGAGAGGGGGGTGTGCTCTGCCCCGTGAGGACAGCCCGAGCCCCCTGTCCCCGGGGCCCAGAGCACCGGGGGAGGACAGGGCTGAGGGGCTCAGGGAGTGTGTCCCCTGTATGTGTGTGTGTGGGGAGTGGGAGACACGGGAGGGAGGGAGGCGCTGGCCGGGTGCTGTCCGTCTTTGGGTCAGGCAGCTGGGAGCCCGGGCACCCCCTGAGGAAGGGCCGGTTTTGCAGCCTCAGGCCCCGGGAGCAGCCAGGCTGGCAGTCGCTGTCACCCGTAGGCCTTCCTCTCCTTACTCCCTGGGGCAGAGCTGGGGGACCGGGAGCAGCACCCGGCGAGGGTGGATGGCTGCAGGCGGTGCTCAGGGGCCAGTGCTGGCCGGTCCCCACTCTGTGATGGGGGGTCCCCAGCCCCGTCATCCGCCCCCGGGCTGGAGGTGGGAGGTCAGACGGTCTGCATCTGACTCCCCCCGTGATGTTTCTTCGTTGGGAAAAGAAAACATCTGAATCACACCAGCAACTCACGGTCACTGTCAGGAAAGCTGGAGGTGCGAGTAAGGGAAAATGTCCCGATCGCTCACTTCCCACAATCCCCGGCTCTTAGACTGCAGATGACACGGGTCCACACTGTTCCGCACACACGCACACACATGCATACACACACGCGCACATGCACACTCACACACATGTACACACACATGTACACGGCCTCTGCTGCTGGTTCTTATTTGCTTATCTCACAAAGCCAACTTCCTGCCAGAGGCAGCCTGCGCCTGTGGTGGAGCCCGCGGTGTGTCTGAAGCTACTTCGGTGACCGCCCGTGCCACCCAGGTCTGCTGCTGCTCGGGGAGGAGAGGGAACAGGGGCCCCATTGGGCAACTGGGGTCATCGCCACACAAATGGGCGGTCCTGGGGGTGGGTCAGCCATCACCTAGGAGAGATAGCAGGGTGCGAGGGACACTGATAGTTGGCCCAGCCGTTCCCCAAAGGGGGAAGCGGGAGAAGCAGGTGTGGGGGTTCTGTGGGCCAGTCGGGGGCTCCGAAGGCCCCAGGCCTCGCTGCCCGTGGCCTTGTTGTGTGTAGCTCGGTGGTGGGACCTTTCGGCCCGTGGCTCGGTGGCGTGGAGAGTCGGAGGTGACCCTTGCTGCCTGCCCCGTGCCAGCCTGGCCTCGGGTGTGCTGTGCCCTGTGTCCAGGATGAGAGCTGTGGATGCCGTGGGCAGTGCTGGGCTGAATGGGAGTTCAGGTGTGTCTCTGGCGCCTCAGGGAGCGGTGGGGGGCACGTTTCGAGGCCCAGAGAGGATGGGGACCGAGCCCACGTCTCTGTCCTGTCCTGGTCTGGGGACGCCTGAGCTTAAGGTGCTGCGGTGTGTGTGTGTGTGTGTGTCATGAGGAAGCAGTCCGGCTGAGGGTTAGGGCTGGGGTAAGCCCAGTCGCTGAGGGGGTGTGGGCACCTGGCCTCCTTGCCCGCCTCTGAGGCCACCTCCTGGCCTCCCTGCAGTCGGGCGGGCGTGAGGGAGAAGGCCAGGAGCCAGCCCCCAGGGAGTGGACGGCGACCCCTGAGTGCAGGCTGGCCAGGCAGACGCTGCAGGGGCCCGGCCATCCGCCCAGCGCCCCAGTGGCCACTCCTGAACGCCTCCAGGTGCTGAGTCCACTTTCCCCTGACCCCCACTGGCCAGCGGGCTGCTTTGAGGTGGTTGCCAGGGCAGCAGGCGCCCCAGGGAGGGCTGGAGGGAGGGGATGGGCTGCTCTGCCTCAGGCTCAGCTCTTGGGCGCCCCCTGGGGGCAGTGGGGACGGGGCCTCCATCCCAAGCAAGACCCGGGGTGCGTCTCTGAGGATCCAGGTCCAGCCTGGAGCTGCCCTCACCCTGGGGAACCCTGGGCCAGGCCCCCTGACAGCCGGTCCTCCCCTCACGTGGAGCGCATGGGGCGCAGCACCTTCGGGGGGGAACTCTGAGGCTCCAAGCCCCCACTCAGGGCCCTGCACCCCCAGTCCACCCCCGGGAACACCCCTCGAACCACACAGGCTGAGCCGCCAGCCAGCCAGCAGGGTCGCCTAAGACCATCGGAAAACACAGATTTTACATGACGATTCCTAACAGCAGCCAAATGACAGCTATGGGGGAGCAACGACATAATGTTACGGGTGGGGGTCCCCACCACACGAGGAGCTGCATTCAAGGGCCGCGGCGTTGGGAGGACGGAGAACCGAGGCGCTAGAGGGCAGCGCTGGGCCGGCTCCCAGGACGGTCTGGCCGCCTGGAGACCGGCCCTTCTCTGCCCTTCCTCAGTGTCCCGCCCTGGGTGGCTGCGCCCGTCCCGGGCCTGCGTCCTCCCTCCTGTGCCGGCCCCTCCCCGCCCCCCAGCCCTGGCTCCAGGCCGCAGGGGCCTCGCTGGCCAGCTGGTGCCCAGCCTCCCCTGGCCTCTCCGCTCCGTCTCCAGAGATGCGCCCGAGTGGACTTGTTCCACGCCACGACCTTGACTTGACGAACCGAGGCCCTGACTTGGCTAATCCCGACAGGAGGCCGCAGCCCTCGTCGCCAGCTCCCTGTCGCCTCCCTCCCGGGAGGACGCGTGAATGCCGGGCGACGTGCCCCCAGCCTGGCGCGGTGGGCTTCTGCGACGGGGCAGCGGGAGAGGCAGCGGGAGGCCCTGCACCCCTGCCGGCCAGGGCACACCCCTCCACGGGGACATGGGCCTTGTGTGGGGGGCGGCAGCTGTGCTCTTGGGCCCATTAACCCCTCCGCCCACCCCATCCCAAGCCCTTGCACTGAGGTGTGGGGGTGCTGGCCCAGGGGAGGCGGCTGCAGAAGCTTAGGGCAGGGCCACGAGATGGCCTACTCCTTTCCTCCCTGTGGCATCCTGGCAGCTGCCTGGGTCCTAAGCACCAGCGCCTGGAGTGCCCGTGGCCTGCCCTGGCTGCCCCCTGGCCCTGCCCAGGCTGCATGAGGCGTCTGTGCCCCCCGCCCCCTCCCCCGCAAGTCCCCAGCTGTCCCGCACCTATAGGGCCGGGTTCAGTGGCGTTCCCTTGTGGGTCCTGGTCAGGCCGTTGAGAGGTTCCCCTCAGAGAGGCTCAGCCACCTGCCCGAGGCCCCACAGCCCAGCCCGGCTCCAGCACCCCCTGACCTCCTGCAGCTCAGAGCTGCTGGCCTCCCAGGACAGGGCGGCTTCCTGGAGGCGGCGGCATTGGCGTGGAGTCCTCGGGAGGGCCAGCCCGCTGGAGGGGCCAGCTCCCCCGGAGGGCACAGCAGGTGCAGCAGAGCGAGAGCTGAGGTGACCCCGCCTGTCATCCTCTCCGCTGGGAGTCACACCCCCGCCCCCCGCCGGCTCGGGGTTCCAGAAAATCTGCCGGGTCAGGTTGGCGTGAGGGAGCCGGCCAGCAGCGTCTGGGCGGCGGGAGGCTATTTTGGGAAGGAAGGAGGCTTTGTTTTGCTTTGCTTTGTTTTGTTTGCGCCTCGTGATTGCAGGAGGTGGCTGCCCTGCTCTGCTCCTGGCCCCGAGCGAGGGAGGCACAGGGACGGGGTGGTTGGGGGGGCGCGCACTCGCGGGGAGATGGATGTCAGACTCCTGACGACGAGGCCACGGGTCTGCAGCCCAGCCGTCACTTGTCACTGTCGGCTTGTTCCCAGGCGGCCCGAGAGAAGGCAGGGGTGGGGGGTGGGGAGGAAGACGGGGTGAGAAAGCAGGGGGCTCAGATCCTGACTCACCAGAATGGTGTTTCCAGCTCCACCATTTGCCCATGGGTCCACCTTTCCACTCACCAACCCCTATCCAGCCAAACCGCCTTCCCCAGCCACTCATCCACCCATCCATCATCCACCATCCATCCCCTTATCCACCCATCCATCATCCATCCATTCCCTTATCCATCATCCATCCATCCCCTTATCCATCCATCCATCCATCCATCCACCCATCCACCCATCCATCCCCTTATCCATCCATCCATCCATCCATCCACCCATCCACCCATCCATCATCATCCATCATCCATCCATCTGCTTATCCATTATCCATCCATCCATTCATCATCCATCTATCTCCTTATACATCCCCTTATTCCTCCCTCTGTCCATCCATCCATTCCTCCATCCCCTTATCCATCCATCTATCCATCCATCATCCCCTTATCCATTCATCCATCACCTTATCCATCCATCCGTCCATCCATCCATCCATTCATCCTCTTATCCATTATCCATCCATCCATCCATCCATCCATTCATCAATTGTTGCTTTAACCATTGATTCACCTAAACACCAGTCCGCTCATCCATTTGTCCATCCATCCTCCATCCATGTACCCACCCACCCACTCCTCCATCCATTCACTCACCTGCCCATCCCTTCACCTCTTCATCCTTATCCACCTCCCTGCCCTCCCTCCACCTGCCCCTCCACCCTCCCATTCTGCGAGCTCCTGCCCACCCTGGGCCTCCACCCCCTCAGGGAAGGAGCAGGGTGAGATGCGGCCCCTCCTGCTCTGAGGCGCAGTGTGGGATGGGGGCCCGCGAGGCCGTGGCCGTGCGGAGCAGAGTTCTCGGGAGGGAGCTCCTGGTCGAGCCGGGCCGGGCCGGGCTGAGCTGACAGGGTCCCGGGGCCTCCCGTGCGGCAGCCCGGCCCCATGTGCCCAGCACCCTGCCTGTGCATGCAGCCATCGGGGGTTTGGAGGGGTTCCCTCCTGCATCTGTGGGCGAGGTGTTTGCACGCAGTGGTTCTCGTGTCAGGAAGGGTGGGTATGGCCCTGCCCCCAGGGCTCACATTCCGGGGTGAGGGGGGGGCGCCTCAGCCGCCCCGGAAATGTCTGGAGAGAGCAGGAGGGGTGGTCTCCGTGTGCCGTCACTCTACGTGTGGGCCCAGAGGACGGGCTGAAATTGGGAGGAGGGTCCCCCGCAGGGGTGGCGTGGGGAGGACTCGGTCAGGCGGGGCTCTGGGGACGGGGCCTCCATGTGCCTGGAAGCAGACCCGGCAGGAAGAGGTAAGACCCGTCAGGTGCCTTCCCGGGAGGCGCGGGCAGAGCCACTCGCGGGGAAGCTGTGCTGACGTGGTCTCCCGGCCACTGCACACTCTCAGGAGCAGGCGCTTTTCCGAGGGCCGCTGGCCACCGACCAGGGGGGAACCAGCTGGAGTCGGAGGCCAGCCGGCCGGTGGCTTTTGTCCTTGTTCCTCCCTGTTTCATGCGACAGACCTGGGACCGCTGGGTGGGCCAGGCACCCCGGCACCGGGCGGGACCCGGGCAGCCCGGCTCTGCGCCCCTCCCATCCGCATCGCCAACCCGTGGGGACGGACAAGCGTGAGGTGGGACCCAAGAGGTGACACAGCAAACAGTCCTCAGGCACAGGGGCCCTGAGGTCCTGGTCCCACCCAGGAGGGAAGGCGGGACGGAGCCAGCGCCCAGCCCTGCAGCCTGTCTGAGCTCAGAGCTCGCCCGGCACCCCCGGCAGCGCTGGCTGCACCGAGGCGTGGTTATGGCCGGGAAACAGCAGTCACCAGCAGCACTTCCTCTGAGAGTGCCGCAGGCCCACCCTTCCCAGACGCGGAGGGAGAGGAAATAACCACCCCACCAGCCTCCACTGCCGCCTGGGGCTCCTGCCCTCGGGGAAACCCCAGGGTCCCCCGAGTTCCCGTGTCCGAGGAAGTCCCTACGTTGACCAGGAGGACCGCTAGAGGCAGGTGACTGGCAGCAGGCCGAGCTGGGGATTGAACCCCGAGCCTCTTGGTGCCCTCAGGGTTCTGTCTTTGTTGTTGACGGTCCGAGGCTTCACTGGGGCGTGTCCAGGTGTGGATCCCTCTGTGTTCATCCTTCTTGGAGTGCGTGAAGCTTCTTTTTCACCCGGTTTTGGAAGATTTGGGCCCTTATTTCCTGAGAAATCCCTCCTGCCTTCCTCTGTCCTCCCCCAGAGCACCGAGGAAGCGAGTGGCTGGTCCTCGCTGACAGTCTCCCAGGTCTCGGAGGCTCTGCACACTTTTTAAAAAATCATTTTCTCTTTCTGTTCCTCGGACGGGGGAGAGTCTGAATGAGGCTCTTTATGCTCCAGGGTCCTTTCTTCTGTGAGTTCCAGCTCGCTGGCGAGCCTCGTCCTGGGTTTTTCATTCCAGTTATTGTACTTCCCCGCGCCCGCGTGTCTGTGTTTTACCAGGAGTGATTCCTGTGGAGACTGTGGGCTGCTCCCTTCCTCCCTTTGCTCGCTGCCTGTGTTTGTTCCCCGGCACAGCCGCCGACTCAGGCTCTCTGAGGGCGGCTGGCTTCCTTAGGGACGGTGTCCGCTGGCTGCTTTTGGGGCCACACTTTCCCCTGGGTTTGCTCTTAGACTTTTCTGCCGAAGACCGGAGGTGTGAGATGCGAGAACATGGCCACTCTGGAACTCAGACTCCCTCCCCTGCTCCAGGGTCGGATGCTCTGGGCGTGCGCTTAGCTGCTTTCCTGGGCGGATTCTGTGATATCCGTGTTCCTTGTCACGTGTGGTCCGGGAGCCGCTGCCGGATTAGCTCAGTGGTCAGCGCGTTGCTGGACAGAGTTTTGCTTCAACGAATTGAGCCAGTAACTCTCCCTGACTTCATGAAGGGGACCTGTGTGTGTGTATT
This sequence comes from Lasiurus borealis, assembly GCA_004026805.1. Classification (NCBI taxonomy): domain Eukaryota; kingdom Metazoa; phylum Chordata; class Mammalia; order Chiroptera; family Vespertilionidae; genus Lasiurus; species Lasiurus borealis. The sequence continues at coordinate 34,613 of PVJN01017776.1, forward strand.
GGGGTGCACAGAGCTCCGGCAGGCTGTGTGCAGGTCACCCTTCACCGTCACTTCCTGCTCGTGTGGGGCGTCAGGGTCAGCCAGAAGTGGGGGGGGGGCAGGGGACTGCTCAGTGCTCCCTGGTCATGTGCACAGCCATGCATGCGTATGTGCGTGTTTGTGTGTGCATGTTGTGTGTGCACGCACGTGTGTGTGTGTGTGTGTGTGTGTGTGTGTGTGTCCACGACTCCCGGGGGTCGGGCAGACCTTCCCAAGGCTCCCACTCCCCAGCTTTCCTGCTTTAGATCCGTGGCAACGTCCCCCGTCCCGAGGGCAATGCCGCGTCAGGCAGCTGCGGTGTTAGAACAATTGCCTCTGTTTTCAGCCAAGGCCCAGGGCTATGTTCTCACTGAGCCGTCCAGTGAGGTGGACGGAGACCGGCCACGGGGACAGCTCTCCAGGGGCCGCCTCTGCCCCGTCCCCGCGGCGGGGCTGCGGGCTCACCGCCTGATCCTGGGCTGCTGGCCCTGGAGGCGACCCCGGAGCGGGGAGTCAGGGAGGCGTGAGCAGGACCAGCTGAGACACTGGCCTGCGCTTCCTGAAACGTGGTCCCGTTTCCTGCGCGGGCCTTCACCGGGTCCGTGCGAGCTCTCGTCACTCCCAGAGTGTGGAAGCTGGTGGGACACGTGGCCTGGTGCTCCCTGGCTCCTGTGGACAGGGGGGCCTGGGGCTCCCCTCGCTGTGCTGGTGGGGGCCGCCCGTCAGGAAGACCCGTGGCACGGAAGCATATTGAGGGGGTCCAGCAGCGGGGGCGGGGGGTGCACGGTGTGGATGGTGGGGACCGTGCAGCAGGGAGGACAGTTCTCACGTGATGGGAAACAGTCAGAGGGGACGGCAGCCTTCCCGGGGGCCGAGCCCAGTTCTCTCCCCAGGCCCATCCCTGCGCACCTGGCCGGGGTAGCCTCCCCGAGGCCAGCGTTTGGGGTCCCCCGAGGAGCGCCTCGCAGTTAGGAGGGGCCTCTCCTGCAGCAGCTGAACCCCGTTTCTTTGGGGGGCGGGGCGGGGGGCTGAGTGTGCAGAGTCCATCCTGGAGGAGAGACGGCCGGGCGGTGGCCAGCCCGCTCCCCCTGCAGGACGGCGGCCCGCGGTCCGGCTGCCTTGGCCGAAGTCGCCCATGCCGACGGGAGCGGCTCCGGGCCACCGAGCTGTGGCCAGACAGAGGCAGGGCCGCCCAGCTCCAAGAGAGGGAGCGGGGGCCCCAGTCCCATCTGCAAACGCCCCCCGCAGCGGAGGGTGGCCGTGGCCGGGCGCACCCCTTCTCCTCTGATGCTGAGCCCCGGGCTGCTCGGCGACAGCCTGTCTGTGCCTCAGTTTCTCCCCTGTGACCCGAGGGGCCCCCACTTCTCTTAGGTCCCCTCTTCTGTGGCGGGCGGTCCAGGGAGCTCATTAGAAGGCAGGGTCCCAGGCCTCAGACCTGCTGACTCGGGACCTGCCCGCCACCACGCAACGTCAGCTGACCACCCCGCCCCCCGCCATGAGCTGTGCTGGGAAACGGGGCTTCCGAGGCTGCCGTTCCTTCTCCTTCACCCCGGGAGCCAGTATCTGCGGGAGAGAATCGCCGAGCGGCCGCCTCCTGCTCGCCCCACTCGGGGCATGGAGCCCACAACCGCAGCACGTGCCCTGACCAGGAATCGAACCCTGACCTCCTGGTTCCCAGGTCGACGCACAGCCCCTGACCCCTGCCGGCCGGGCTCACTCTGGATTCTAAGGGCCCCATTGCCTTCGGCCTCCTGGCCCTGTTGACCTCCCCTCCCCCCCTTCCCCAGCTTGAGTCACACATTTCACAGATGAGGATGCCAGGCGTGGTGCCAGGCCTCCTGCCTCCGGGACGCGGAGATCCCGGTGTGCCCATGGGCCTCTGGGAGTTCAGAGCCAGGCCAGGGAGCCCTGAGGGAGGGCGGGCACCTGCCCAGTGGAGGGCAGGCGAGGTCTGAGCAAAGTGGGCACCAGCCCGGGCTCTCCGTCCTCTGTGGGGTCTCCGGGGGGTGAATCCCGCCCTCTTCCCCGCACACTCCACGGCGAACGGGCCCCGAGAGGGACCCTCCGTGGCAGACGGGAAGAAGCCGCGTGCTAATCCCTGAAGCGTGGTCTCACTTCCTCCACCGGGAGGGTCGTTGTCGGTGAGTGGGCCTGCGTGAGGCTGGCCCCGGCTTCCACATTCTGCGGACACTTCCCCGAAATCCCCGCTCTTACATAAGCCGGGCTTCAGCTCCAAGCAGAGAGGCGCTTCCCCACACTCCCTGGCAGCTCCTTTCTTTTTTAACCAAGAGGTCCAGGTGTTTGTTTTGTTTTAAATATATTTTATTGACGTTTTACAGGGAGGAAGGGAGAGGGATAGAGAGTCAGGAACATGGATGAGAGAGAGACATCGATCAGCCGCCTCCCGCACGCTCCCTACTGGGGATGTGCCCACCACCAAGGTCCATGCCCTGGACCGGAATCAAACCCAGGACCCTTGAGTCCACAGACCGAGGCTCTCTCCACTGAGCCACACCGGTGAGGGCTCCCCGGTAGTTTGCTTTTGGGGGGCGGGTGTGCACTGTGAGAGGGAGCACAGAAGAGACAGGGGAGTTTATTGGGGGGTGAGGGGTGCGTATGGCGGAGACCAGAGGAGACACAGGCTTCCATCAGGGTCCCCCACAAACCTCGTCTGCGGGGCGGTCGCCCCCTCCCTGAGAGGGCGTGACTCCAGGAACACAGTGTCGTAGCTCCGTGCCCTCACCGATGGTTGGCCGCCGCTGCCACCGCCATCTTAGGGTTGTCATGGTGATATTTGCCAGTGCTGCCGTCGATGGGGGCTGACTTCTTGGGGGGAAGACATTCCCCGTGGCACGTCACCTCCGAGAAGGATGACTGGCTCTCCCCCAGGTCTGGGTGGGGTCCCCGGGGGAGCCTGGGCCGTGGGCGGTGCGGCAGGCCTGGGTGCCCGCAGTCCCCCGAGCTCCCGCCAGAGGGCGCGCTTGCACCTCCCGTCCCGGACTCCGGGGCCTGCAGACGGGAGGCTGTGGGCGTGGACCGTGGCTGCAGCCCGTTAACCTCCTCATTATGGAGCCTCAGCCCATGCAGCGTCAGGTGGTGGGTGGCGGGCTTCCCGGCCTGGCCCCGTGCTCCTGTGGGTCCCAGGCTCAGAGATGGAGGGCTGTGGGGGGCTGGGCGGGGCTGGGTCTGGATGCCTCGCACCTGCTGGCTGTCTCGCTCCCGGAGAGCTGACCTGGGTGGGCGCCTCCTTAGAGCCCCAGCAGCTGGCGGCCGTGAGGGATGGGGCTCATCACCGGCTCCCGGGGAGGAAACGGGGTGCCCCCCACCCCCCTGCGGCTCAGAGGGCTCAGCTGGAAGGCCCCGGGGGAGGCCTGACCCCACGCTCCTGCTGGCTCCGCTCTCAGATCCGCACCCTCGGGGGGCTGCACACAGGGCGAGGGCTGGCACCTCCGAGTTCTCCTCGGTGAGATGGGGTGGAGTTCCCCCCGGGGATCGTGGGAAGCGGCCTTTGTCTACCCAGAGTGGCCCTGCCCCCCGGGGCATGGCCCCCCCTCCATCCTGGCTGCTGGGGGAGGTGGACCTCCTGGGTGGGAGCTGGGAGAGAGGGGTGCCTCCTGGATGGGGAGCTGGGGAAGAGGGGTGTCTCTTGGTGGGGAGCAGGGGAACGGGGTGCCTCCTGAGTGGGGGCCGGGGACCTCCACTGCTGGGGGAGGCAGTCAGTGGGTCATGTCCCTTCTTGTTGCCTCGATTTGTGCACCTGTGAAACGGAACAAATTGTGGGCTCCGTGACGGAAGGTAAAGGGGGGCTGGGTGGTAGTGGGGCCCCACGTTTGGTGGGGCTTGCAGGCCCCTCCCTCGGCTGTACCCCCTTCCTCACTGCTGCACCCCCTTCCTCACGGCAGCCCCTCCCGCTCGCCCCCTCCCTCGCTGTCACTTCAGGGTGCCTGTGCCTGAGACAGACAGATGGTCCGCTCTGCCTTGTTTGTGTGGCCTGTGCCACACGCAGAAATGTCTCATTAGACGCCAATTAGAGCCCACACTCCCCAAACGCCGCACGCCCGCGACTCCTCTGAAATCGGGGCCCGGGGCAGCCCTGGTCCCCCCCACTGGCCTCCGTCTGCCCACAGCCCTGCTCCCCTCACCTCCAGGGACCGGCCAGGGGCTCCGGGGGAGACCTCGTGGGTGCGGGGTGTTGGCACTGCGAGGTGCTGCGTTACCCACGCAGACGGCTGCTCTTTCTTCGCAGCCACAGCCCCGGCGAAGCAGCAGCTCTGGTGGCGGACCGGCCGGGGTGCCGGCGAGGGGGAACCGGGTCCCCCCCTCAGGAGGTTCTCTGCGGGTGTGGGGTGCTGAGTGACTCCCCGGCTCCGGCCAGCACCCTCGGGGTTCCTTCAGGCCCCGCAGGAAAGCCACAAGCCCATAGTCAGGGCAGGGCTGGTGACCCCATCAGAGCCCACGAGAAGCATCTCCCCCCTCCCACCAGGGGTGAGTGGAGGCCAGGTCCTGGGGCACACTGGCAGGGCCCAGGAGCAGAGGGGCCGAGCGGTGATCAGGCAGGGCCTTTGCTGGACGCAGCACCCTCCCTGGGAGCCGGGGTGGAGCCGGCTCGTTAGAAGCTCCCTGGGCTGCGGCAGACACGGTCCCCAGAGCCTCAGCGCCTCCCTGGCTCTGGCCTCTCCCGGGCGGGCTGTCCCCTGGGCGCCTGCACTGGAGCCTGAGGACCCTGTGACCATGTAGGCTGCCCTCTGGCTGGGGGCAGGGAGAGGGTGCCTCTGGGGTGAGAGCCGAGATTGGGTGTGTCCTAGCTGGGAGCCGGGAGCCGGGGGATGGGGTGCCTCCTGTCTGGGAGCGGGGGTGAGGTGGCGTCGGCTGGGAGCCCTGAAGCTCGGCTGCACCGCCTGCTCCTGCCCGGGAGGCGTGGCCCAGCAGCGGGCCCCTCCCTGGCGTGGGAACCCACTTGTGGCCAGAGCCCAGGCGGTGTGTTCACGGGGGTCCCTCAGCTGTGCCCCGTGTCCGCGGGCCCTCGGAGGGCGTGTTTAGTCTCCCTCGCCGGGCCTGATACCTGTGCCCTTCTCTTCGCGCAACCCGGCTGCCTTTCTTTTTAAAAAAAACTTCGTGCTGCTCTGAGACAGCGGTTCTCAACCTTCCTAATGCCGCAGCCCTTTAATACAGCTCTTCATGTTGTGGTGACCCCCAACCATAAAATTATTTTCGTTGCTACTTCCTAACCGTAATTTTGCTACTGCTGTGAATCATAATGTAAATACCTGTGTTTTCTGATGGTCTTGGAGACCCTGCTAGCTGTTTGAAACCCACAGGTCGAGAACCGCTGCTCTAAGAAGAACCGTGAAACGGCTCCCAAACTCTTCTTCCTCTCCCAACAGAAATGCTGCAAACCACCCCC
>PVJN01017777.1:0-14448 GCA_004026805.1 Lasiurus borealis
TGGGAAAAGTTTTCTGTTTTCGTAAATCAGTGGAAATATGACAAAATCCTAGTTTTAAATCCAGGCACTGCACACACACACACACACACACACACACACACGTGTCAAGCGTTGTTCCTTGTATTTTTAAAATATATTTTATTGATTTTTTACAGAGAGGAAGGGAGAGGGATAGAGAGTTAGAAACATTGATGAGAGAGAGACATTGATCAGCTGCCTCCTGCACACCCCCGACGAGGATTTGCCCGCAAACAAGGTGTACTATATGTCCTTGACCGGAATCGAACCTGGAACCCTTCAGTCCACAGGCTGATGCTCTACCCACTGAGCCAAACCGGTCTCGGCCGTTCCCTGTATTTTTAAGTCTCCCCCCGGACGGCGGCCTGTGTGACCAGCCCCGCTCCGTGGGGGCTGTGAGGGCGGTAGTGGGTGTGAGACGCTCTGTCCACAGGATGCAGGGCAGGCCGGGGCGCTGTTTGTTTACTGAGAGTCTCAGCAGCGCTTGCAGCTTTGGGCGGCCGGAGCGGATTTGCAGTGATTTACACGCCCCGGGCCCTGAAGTTCATGTTCGTTTGTTTTGTCAGAACTCCCCCGAGCCCACAGCCGAGATAAAAGGAAAGGGAAAGCGGGGGAGCGGACCTTGGTGCGCGCCCTGACAGCTGGGGAGGATGTGGGAGCGGAGGCCTTCCAGCCACGGAGACAGCTGTCTGGGGCCGGGCTGGCTCTCCCCAGCGGTCGCATTCTCTGGAGCTGATCCCCTAGATGGGGCTGCTGGGTGCCCAGCACTCGAACCCTGGGAGAGTTTGGGGGAGGGGGGGGTAGGAGGGACACAAGGGGAGAAGGCTGTCAGGAGGGAGGGAGGGAGGATGTCAGTTAACCCGTGCAGAGGAAGCGCTCGGTTTCTCTGGAGGTTTCTATGACAACGCTTGGCCGAGCCTGGTGTCCCCAGGCAGAGGAGACAGACAGGCGCTGCCGGCGCTGTTTCCTTTACCTGCTCCCCACCCCCCAAATCCCCAATAGGTATCGGGCCACGGCCGCCAAGGCTCTGGGATTGTTGGGCGAAGCCGGGGAGACAGAGCCCCGCCGCCTCTGCATTTCTGATTTCTGAGGGCAATTCCTTCTGGTTTAAGCCGTACTATCGATCTGCTCCGGGGAAATGCCGCATCGGTGATTTTTTTTTCAAGCCACACCTTTCCCCGAGTCTCAGACAGGATGTGCGGCGGCTCATTGGCTCTGTTTTCTGAGAAAAGTCCATCGCAGTTGCTCACGCCCCGCCCCCAGCCCTCCTTCATGTCCCTGTGTGTGTGCAGGGGCGGGGGGGGGGGGTTGTTAGGGGAGGGTCCCCGGGGCCGGGGCCAGGGCCACTCTGAGCATAGTCACACGCAGAGCTCCGTGGCCAGTCTGTGGCCGCTGGTGCTGACTTCTGAGGCTGCAGTCTGGACCTCCTCCCGACATCCCCATTGGCCGTGAAAGGGAGCAGCAGAAGGGCTAAACGCAGGAAGACTCACCCGTGGGTGCCCGCGGAGGACCGCCCCGGCCTGACTCTGATTGGGATCCCGTTGGGTGGAATAGCTCCCGGGGACATCTCAAGGCAGAATTCTTCATGGTGCGACCCGTGCACTCGCCTGCTTTAAACACAGCTCTTTATGAACTCTGTTTTATGGCTTTTCATCAGAGCTGATGAGGTCGGTCCCCTGCCCTGAGGGGCATGCCCAAGCCACTCTGGTCCCGCCCCCCACCCCCTCTGTACCTGGAATTGAGGTACAGTGTCTCCAAGAGGCTGGCCAGGTGGGTGAGGTGCGTCCCGCCAGCTGGGACCCACACACTGAGCTCTGAGGCGTGTGCTCCATGAAGCGGAAGCCCCAGCCCGGCCCCAGCCAGGCCAGTCATGGGGGAGGACGCCTCTGTCTTGCTGGGCCTTCTGGTTTAGCAAAAGGATGCAGGCTGCAACTTGGTTTGGGAGCTCTTGATTTTTAAATGCTGGCTGGGCTAAAAAAAAAAAAATTCAAGTTACTGTGCAGTCATACAAAACCCTGACACACACACGCACACACACACACACACACACACCTGCCCCAGTGGGCTTCAGGCACAGCTTTAAAAGGAGCCGAATTGCTGCAACCTTTTCATTAATACATAAGAAATACGTATTAAGCACCTACTGTGTGGCAGGCGCCGTGCTGAGTGGGTGGTCGACACTGGCCACCAGGGAAGTGGGTGAGGTCAGCTTCACTGTACAGACAAGGAACCGAGTCTCACTTGGGGAACTAGTTTGTTTAGGGTCACGGAGGAGTGACTGGAACCAGTATCTGAACCCAGTTCTCTGCCAGAGCCCCAGCCACCACCGCTTGCCGCCTGCCACTTGTGTCTGCTGTCTAACAGTCACCAAGAATCCTCTGGCCGGAAAGGAAATCTGTGCCTGGTGCCCACACCCCCCCATATACACACACACATACACACCACCGCCCCATCAGTGGTGGCTATGGTCCCTGAATGAGGAACCAAAGAGCTTGGCACGTCTAGCGAACGTGACCTTAACCCCTCTACCCACCTCCCAGGCTTGGCAAACGTGCTCCAGAAGCTAGCTTTGCCAGAAGTCCTGGCTGCTGTTAGCCCCAGAAATAACTCCCAGCCGGAGAAGCCTGCAGCTGGGAATGACACAGCTCCCTGCTTCCTGTCTGGGTGCAGGGAGGGTGCCACGGGGAAAGGAACCACAGGCATGAAGACTTGTCCCGGCTCTCCCACGGGTCTTTGTCAGCGGGAGCTGCCGGCACACCGTGCCCCAGACCGGGTGGCGTAACCGCAGACATCTCTGTTTCCAGGGTCTGGCGGGCAAGGTGGGGGCAGGTCTGGTGTCTCTGCGAGCTCTCTCCTCGGCCTGGCAGATGGGCACCTTCCGGCTGTGTCCTCGCCTGGTCTCTCCTCTGTGCGCTCGGAAGTCTGAAGTCTGTCTTCTTCTCTGTGTCCCAATGTCCTCTTCTTGTAAGGACAGCAGTCAGCATGGATGAGGACCCACCCTGATGGGCCCCCAGTTCGGAGGGCGGGCCCTCCCGGCAAGGTATTGGCCCACAGTGAATGACGGTTGGATTTCTACTGCAAGACTGACTACATGTCACCTTCCATCGCTGCCAGAAGCACATACATGGGCCTGGGAGGAGCCAGAGGTCATGGTCAGGCCTGTTTCTTTCTGACCCACGGCCAGCATCTGGTCGAGAAGGGAGAGAATCTTCCACTGAAGGCCTTGTGTGTGGGGGAGGGGGAGCAGGAAGGGTTGGGATACTCTGCACTTTACTCAGACCTGCCCTGTCTGCTGGATCATCTATCCAGACTTAAGGAGCAAGCTCCCTCTACCCCCCCACCCCCACCCCACGGCCTCCCCGAGCTTCTCTCTGGATTACCTGGGTTCATCTCCTCTCTCTGGATCAGTCTGGAAAGCCAGACTGGTAGGCCCAGTTCCCAAGTACATGATCTAATTAGCGAGGCTCGTTTTGAACAGCTAAGTGGGCCATCATCCCCCTCATCACCATCCCGGTGACCCATTTCCCAAATGCTCCCTTTATGGCCGTGTTTTCTCTGCTTCTCGAATAAAGCTGAGGGAAGGGAACACCATTTGCATATTGATTGGCGCCAGTGGTGGGCAGTCCCTCACTCTCTCTGCCCGGGCTCCAGCGAGCTTTCTGGCTGATGTTTCTCTTCCAGGATAAATAACGTGGAGGTGTCATTACAGACAGCAAAGAGGTGGCCAGCCAGGGGAAGGTGACAATGACTGCCTCCCCCACAGCCCAAGGACACAGTTCCTCTGGAATGTGAAACCTTGATTGGAGTTGCACTTTCTGCAGGAGACAAAGTGGGGAGTTGGGGGGAGCCCAGACTCAGGGACCCCAGGTTCTAGTTCCATCTTAACCTCCAAGTTATCCCTGAAACTTGGTCCATTCCTCTATTGTAAGTTGGTCCAGTGTGTTCCCTGAGATCTCTGGCATTCTGCCAGACTGTCAGTGAGCACAGAGACCCAATTAAATCTCTGAGACTATGACACCCACTTGGAAGTCACACTTTGTACACCAGGCGGAATTAAAGGCAAAGAATAGACTCACTCTGCCACCACCTCCACTGACCCCAACCCCAAGGTGAGGCCGATGGGCACTCACCTTTAGTGTCCAGGAGAGGACACGGACCCCACTCGGCACTACCCATGGAGCCTCAGTCAGATCTGCAAGCAGGTCTCCTCATGGTCACCAGGATTTAGGAGACACGGTCCCACTCAGAAAGCACCTCAGAGATGTGGAGACATCTTACTGAAAAGAAATCCGTTCAGCGTTGTGTAACCGGTGTTTCCTGAACTTAATTGACCAAAGAACCCATTCTTTCCCACCCTTTTCTGACCTCCTTTACTCTCCTGTGCAAACCCTTCCCAGAAGCTCTGGCCGCAGCCAGCCAGGTAACTTAGCTGGGGCTTTGCTCCATGTCTCACCATCTATCCTGATTTTCTTGGGGGCTGTGACAAAGGATTAAAGACTAAACATTTGTATCCCCTCCACATTCATACATTGAAACTTAAATTGACAGTGTTAGGAGGTGAAGCCTTGAGGGAGTAATCTGGCCACGAGGGTGGAGCCCTCCTGAATGGGATTAGTGCCCTTTTGAGAACAGGCCAGAGGGGTTGCTCACTCTCCTTCCCACCTTGTGAGGACCCAAGGAGAAGCCATCAGTCTGCAACCCCGAAAAGGGTTCTTCACGGAATCCAGCCACACTGGCCTCCAGATTTTGACACTTGGAACCAACTTACAAATACATGTCTGTTGTTGATAAGCCACCTAGTCTGTGGTACTTAATTATAACAGCCCAAACTTGACGAAGACACAAAGGAACATCCATGTCCATCCTAATGGTAACCTTGTTTGGGACAGAATTCTCCAGCGTGGACCAAGAGAAGCCAGCTAACCCCACCACCAGGCCCTCTCATCTGGCCCCTCCTCTTTCCACGCTCAGTCTGTCTGTGTGTGTGCTTCTTTCTCCCTTCCATTCTCCTTCCTTGGCCCCACACTGCTCCTTCATTGCCTACTTCTTCTTCTTCTTTTTTTAAAATACATATTTATTGATTTTTCACAGAGAGGAAGGGAGAGGGATAGAAAATCAGAAACATCGATGAGAGAGAGACATCGATCAGCCGCCTCTTGCACATCCCCTACTGGAGTTGTGCCTGCAAGCAAGGTACATGCCCCCGACTGGAATCGAACCTGGGACCTTTCAGTCTGCAGGCCGATGCTCTATCCACTGAGCCAAACCGGTCTTGGCCATTGCCTCATTCTTCATCCCTCCTCTCTTTGCCTGAGTTTGAACTTGACTGGGAAGGGGGTAATGACCTTTGACCTCAGACCCACAACTCTTCCGTGTTTGGACTGTTTTATCTGCCCTTGATTTGGTTTCTCATTGATTGGGAATTGACTGGCGGCCCACGGGCTCCTCACCGGGGATTGTGGCTGTCTGGGAAGTCTGATCTGGGAGCCTTTCAGATGTTAATTACCCAGAGAGCACTTGGTCGCCTGCGGTCCTCCTCAGATGCTCTTCGCACAGCCTGTGTGATTCAGCCTCTGCTCTGGGTCCTTGGGTGACATTCATTATTGATTTGGGGCCTTTGAAGCTATGCCTCAGAATGCCATTAAGAATTCTAAGCTATTTTCTTTTCTTCCTTTTTCGATTAAAGAGTGGTCACTAAAAGCTTAGTGTTGAGACGGCCCAGGGCAATGGTGGACTTCCTCTGCTCCCCAGTTCACTTTTGCTCCCTGTTTCCTCCCCAGTCTGGCTTCGAGGCTTAGAGCGAGTCAGGCTGGGGCCACGTCCTAGCGTTGTGGCCTGAGCCACTGCTTCATGCTCCTGAGCCTTGTTTTCGGCCTCTGCAAAGTGGGCAGAATGATACCTCCTCACAGATCAGTGCGGGTTACACGAGAGAAGGGGAGAGGGCAAAGTGCATGGTTATCGGTAAGAGAAGGAAAACTGGTCCTCTCGGAGGCCTGCAGGTTAACGGGGGTGCTTCCAGGAGAAGAACTGAGAAGCCAAAGAAGTGACTGAACCTGGGGGTGGTCAGGTACCCTGTTAACAAAGGGCGATAAATTGTGAGGTGGCGAGGAAGGGTTTGGTAAGAGGTTTGGGCTTCTGGGGGAAGGTAGTAAATTATGGGAAGATAAATACACAGGGGAACTAATGGTAGATGCGGTTGTTGAGTCAGGCGTGTTTATACACACTCAGCTGGGTGCCATCTTTGTCTCTGGTGACAATTATTCTCCCTCCGGTAAAAGGAGGGCGGGGGAAACTTCACTAGGGGCATTTATATCCCCTTTACGGGGCGAATTTATGCTCCGCTTTTAGGCAGATAGGGGGGCAGCCAAATGCTCCTCTTACGTCTGCTGTTTCTCAGTTGTCTTCAGCTCCAAATAGTCCTTATGCCAAAGTGGCATATTATGGGGTGGCATATTCGGATCCCCTTCATATCCATTACTTTAGGAGAAGAAAGGGTCCTCTTCTTTTTTAAATTTTTTAAAAAATATATATTTTTAGTGATTTCAGAGAAGAAGGAGGGGGAGGAAGGAAGGGAAGAAAGGAGGGAGGGAGGGAGGGAGGGAGGGGGAGAGAGAAACATCAGTGATGAGAAAGAATCACTAATCGGCTGCCTCCTGCATGTCCCCCCAATGGGGACCGAGCCTGCAACCTGGGCATGTGCCCTTGACCGGAATCGAACCTGGGACCCTTCAGTCCCCAGGCCGATGCTCTATCTCCTGAGCCAAACCAGCCAGGGCCGGGTCCTCTCCTTTTTTCCTGTATTCCCAGGGGTGTCTGGAACACTGAGGAGTGGGCCATTTCCTACTGTGAGGAGTCGGGTCGAGGCCCTCAGAAGCCCTGAGCCTGTCTTCTCTGGGGTCAGCCGAGCCTGGGGCCGCCTGCAGGCTTCTCGGAGGAAAGAGCGGTGGGCCGGGAAGTGCATTCCTAGAGAAGTCATCTTCTGGCTCGTCTCCTGGCCGTTCTCCGTTCCGGGTGCACAGAAGTCCCCCGAGGAGAGTTTTACAGTCTCGATGCCAGAGGCAGACCCGCTGCTCTGGGCTGGAGCGTTGCCCTCCTGATGCACAGCCAGGTCAGAAGGCCTTTGCTCTCATCCGGGAGACCCGACCACGTGGACAGTGTGCCACCTCCTGGAAAGGTGAGCACTGAGCAGAGGAAGCGATAAAAGAACTCGTAGTTGGGACTTCAAGACTGAGTCAGAATCAGTCATCTCTACGGGGTGACGCGATCCCCAGCTTAAGAACGGCTTGTGCATACACATGGTCACCACAGACTCGCAGCCCACGGGGGTTCACGCCGCCAGCTCTGCCCAGCAGGCCCGGGGGGGGGGGGGGGGAGGCAGGTGCCTTGACAGCAGGTGAGCAGGTGGTCCAGGGCCCCTCGTTCCTTGTCAGGAGCTGAAGAAAGGGGGGTTTTCCCCAGGCAGCTCTACAGCTCGCAGCAATGAGCGGCAGCTTTTGGAAACTCACTGAAGCACAGATTGAGTTTTGTTCACACAGAACTTTCTCTGAAGTGATGTGCTCAGGACACACACACACACACATGCACACACGCACACCCTGCATGGCATTATTTGCAAACAATGATTCGCTCACCGGCCACATCCCTCCTCCCTCTTGCCACTCACCCCACGGATGGAGGATCGCGGAAGAGGGAGGTGAGCATCCGTCACCTCCAGGAGGACGAGGTCTCAGCGAGTGGGTTCTTAGCATTTGATCGGTAACATTTCCGGAAGGCGCCATCCATGTTGCGGGTGATGTCTGTTTAATGGTGTTTAAGAAGAACAGAGGAGCCGAGACCGGTTTGGCTCAGTGGATAGAGCGTTGGCCTGCGGACTGAAAGGTCCCAGGTTCGATTCCGGTTGGGAGCATGTACCTTGGTTGCGGGCACAACTCCAGTGGCAGGTGTGCAGAAGGTGGCTGATTGATGTCTCTCTCTCGTCGATGTTTCTGACTTTCTATCCCTCTCCCTTCCTCTCTGTAAAAAATCAATAAAATATATTTTAAAAAAGAAGAAGAAGAAGAAGAACAGAGGAGAGCCCGAACCCGCCTGGGAAAGCGTGGGCGTCGGTCGTGGCCTCTTTGGCTCGGTGGAAAGTAGGGTTTTCCTGCCTGTAGGGTATATCCCGGTTTGGGGTTTGGTGGACGGTGTCCTTATTGGGACAGATCTCCTGGAAGGAGTGGGGGTAGGGAGGAGGGGGGTGCTCTGAGAAACTCCGGGAGGAGGATGGAACAAGGGCTGTAATTTTCCGCCCGAAATAGAAGCAGCAATTTTCAGCAATTTAAAAAATTCTATTAAGGGCAATCCGTTGGTCTCGTGGAAAGAGTGGGCCTCCTTCAGAATGCTTTTAGTGAGGCTGCCAGGGGCTGAGTGTGTCTCCAGATCATTCCATTCTCCGGAACCCCCAAAGCCATTATAGAGAGACCCCCCCGACCCTCCCCCCCCCCGTCTCTGCCCCCTCATGCCTTTAAACAGGAACATTCATAATGTCCTGCTTAGCGGAGAATGCGTTACCAAAAAACCCAGAAATGAGTTGTCCAGATAAAGCGAGACCTCAGAGTGTTGCCAGGCGAACTTGGTTTTGTCGGAAAAGAACGGTTTTCGGTGGGGGGGGGAGGGGGCGCGGACTGAAGAGTTTCCCACCTGGCAGCTTGTGCGCAGACGAAAGGTGCGTTAGCTGAGTTTTACACGTTTCTCCGGATGGAGTCGTCCTTTTGTAAAGTCCTGGGGAGCCACGGATTCTGGGCCAAGAGACCAGACGAGTGTGAGTTAGCCAGGGGTTTTCCTGCGAACTGCCCTCGGAATAGACTCTACTCTGGCGTGGGGGTCATCGGGAAAGGGAACCCCTTGTCACTGTCCGGGTGTCTGTTAGGAATGTCTGAAAATTCTAACGAAGCCAGACCCGAGAGAACTGACCCAAGGCCCGGAAGCAGGGTGTCAATCTTTGGGGGAGATAGGAGGTCTCCATGTCAGTCATTCCCACCATAAGCAGTGTCTGGTGGGTGAAGAAATGTCTAAGGAATCGGGAATTATGGGGGGCAGGTGCTCTCAGGTGCTGGGTGCAGAGGGACAGCCACAGGGAGGCCGAGGGGGTCTTGGTAGAAGGTAGCCTGTGGGTCTGTGGCCTTCAGGCTGTTTTGACCCCAACCCACAATAAGTCATTGTTTTAGCATCACGGTCCAGTGTCCGGATAGGAAGCATTCTGTGTGTGGGGTGAAAGGTTCGGAGTGGGCCGGGATCGCGCACCTATGACATGAGGCCGTAATGTATCAAAAGAGACTTCATGCCAGGCACCTGGGTGCAGGTGGCTGAGACCAAGAAAGGCATCAGTGAAGAGGGCAGAGAGAGGTAGGGTTTTTTTGTTTGTTTGTTTGTTTTAATATATTTCATTGATTTTTTTTTTTTTACAGAGAGGAAGGGAGAGGGACAGAGAGTTAGAAACATCGATGAGAGAGAAACATCGATCAGCTGCCTCCTGCACACCCCCCACTGGGGATGGGACCGGAATTGAACCTGGGGCCTTTCAGTCCACAGGCTGATGCTCTATCCACTAAGCCAAACCAGTTAGGGCGAGAGGTAGGTTTTTATTCATCCTTGCTGGCTGTAAGCCGCTCTGCTGACGGAAGGGTCTGGTCTTTCCGTGGTTCCTTCCATGCCGGGCGTCTTCTGGTTATCTGAGCTACGCTGTGCTCAAGGCTGCAAGCTTTGTGCAGGGTCTCTGCAAGCACAGTACGTCTTTCTGTGCCCCGTTCTGTTCTCTTTAACCCTTTCATGGTGCACTGATATGTTTCCCATACTCTATCTCCCCTTTTTAGTTTCTCTACTTCGTATGTGGTCCGTGCAGCAGCGTGTTTATTCCACGAGGCACTTCAGCTAGACTGCATCCGGGAATGTTGTGTCCGGGTTCATTCCCTTCCTGTGCCATCGACGGTTAAGGAGCAGGCCCCCTTGCCAGTTCCTCAGATGCGACAGGGACTCCCTCACCCCAGAACCCCTGGCTCGCTCTTCCTTCCAGCTCTCCAAGGGTCTGCCTTCAGCTCTTTTCCATGCGTCACCTTCCTTCTCCACGCGACACCCCGACTGCCCTGTTTACAAGTAGAGCCCATCCCCCATGCCCGTCCTTCATTCCCCTTCCCACCTTCTGGGTTTGGAGGTCGTGATTTGGTTTTTGCCACAGCGCTTAATTATCTTCCAGCAAACAGTCTACTCTGTGGTTTATGTATTGTGTTTATTGCTCGTCTCCCTCGGCTCGCCTGTAAGTTCCCTGAGGACAGAGTTTCTATTGTGTTAATAACTTCCCAGACAGTTGGAGAAGGCACTGCTACATGATGTATGGCCACTGAAGACTTCGTGCAATGGATGAATGAATGTCTTAAAATGACAGCCCGAAGCCAGCCGGCATGGCTCAGTGGTTGAGCATCGACCTGTGAACCAGGAGGTCACAGTGAGATTCTCTGTCAGGTCACATGCCCGGGTTGTGGGCTAGATCCCCAGTGTGGTGCATGCAGGAGGCAGCTGATCAATGGTTCTCCCTCATCGTTGATGTTTCTCTCTCTCTCCCCCTCTCCCTTCCTCTCTGAAATCAATAAAAATACGTATTTTTTTGCCGAGACCGATTGGCTCAGTGGATAGAGCGTCGGCTTTCGGATTGAAAGGTCCCAGGTTCGATTCTGGTCCGGGGCATGTACCTTGCTTGCGGGCACATCTCCACTGTGGGGCGTGCAGGAGGCGGCTGATGGATGTCTCTCTCTCATCGATGTTTCTGACTTTCTATCTCTCTCCCTTCCTCTCTGTAAAAAATCAATAAAATATATATTAAAAAAATATGTATTTTTTTTTTAAAAACAACCACCTCTTCCTGCATTTTTCTTGAATGAAGGAAAGAGCAGGAAAGGCCTCAGCCCCACATGTATTAGAATGGAAATGAGGAGGACCAGTGGACAAGGAGATGATAGAGAACGAAAATCCCCAGAAAAAGAGGGGATCAGGGAACCAGCCTCAAAGGACAAGCGCTGGTGACCTCTGCCCCCAGGAAAACCCGCCCCTTCCCCAGGGGCCGGGCATGACTAGGGGCCACCGGGCTTCCTCTCCCTCTGTCCCAAGTCCCCGAATCTGCCTTCACCGGTGCCCAGGGTGGGCCCTCCAGCACCTGCTCAGCAGCGCCCGGATGCAGAGCTTCCGGTGGGGCGCCTTGAAGATGCCCGGCTCCCCGCGCGCTGCCTGTGGCCCGCTGCTGATAAGGCCGCCGCCGCGGGAGAATTTATAACCCGCTGCCTGGGAGGCTGTGGCAGCGGCCGATAAGCAGCGTTCTGACACCACAAAAGCATCTTTCCTTCCGGCTTCCCTCTTCCTGCCTGAGACTCACAGTCGACCTGAATGCCCGTTCTGGGAAAGCGGAAATGAAGACTTGCCAGCTTGCCCGTCTTTGTTCTCAGACCCCCTCCATCCTCCGTGCAGGCCAGCCGCGATGACCTTTGACCCCTAAACCCGGAGGAAAATTGCACTCGCAGAAAGCCAGCCTGAGGTGATAAGGCTGATGGGAGCTTATTTGAAGCTCTAAGCGATGCCAGTGTGGCCCGATCCGACTGGAAATATCTAATGAGGAGGTGCATGAATGCATATTCCTACAGCAATTTTTTCCTTAGAGCTCATATTTAGCTTGCAGCCAAAAAACAAACAAACAAACAAAAATCCCTGTTCCTGGGAGTTTTATCTTTCTTTCAAGGACGCTCTCAGAGATCAGTTGTTGTTTTTTAATATATTTTATTGATTTTTTTTTTACAGAGAGTAAGGGAGAGAGATAGAAAGTCAGAAACACTGATGAGAGAGAGACATTGATCATCAGCCTCCTGCACTCCCCACAGTGGAGATGTGCCCGCAAGCAAGGTACATGCCCCCAACCGGAATCGAACCTGGGACCTTTCAGTCCGAAGGCCGACTCTCTATCCACTGAGCCACACCGGTCTCGGCCAATTTTTAAAATGTGTTTATCCCATTGTTCAAGCCAGGAACTCGCTTGTCAAAGGAGAGGCTCTTTGAATAAAACAATGTGTCTCATTCTCTTGAGAGTCAGAGTTTCCCCTTTTAAATCAGTTTTCAGTTTTAAAAAGTCATCTTGAGGGGAGGCAGTAGAGGTGGAGGTGGGCAGCAGGGGGAGTGGGGGAAGCATTAAAAATTCTTAGTGAGCCGAAACCAGTTTGGCTCAGTGGATAGAGCGTCGGCCTGCAGACTGAAAGGTCCCAGGTTCGATTCCAGTCAAAGCATGTACCTTGGTTGCGGGCACATCCCGTAGGGGGCGTGCAGGAGGTGGCTGATCGATGTCTCTCTCTCGATGTTTCTAACTCTCTATCCTTCTCCTTACTTCTCTGTAAAAAAAATCAATAAAATATATTTTTTAAAAATTCTTAGTAAAGTAGTAAAGTAAAACGCGTGTCCCCTGGAAGAAGTCAGGGCTGAAAATGCACTCGTGACCGCCCAGCGTTGCGCAGTGCAGACGGAGCCGAGCTGTAACCACAGGAGGCCATCTCTCTGTCCCCTGCCCAGCAAACCATCGGTCCCCCCAACTCCTCTTTCCAGTGGAAAGGGGGAAGAGCTTTCGGGGTGTCGCACTCTGCACCCCACAGACTCTTCCCTGGAATCCTCTGAAGCAGGTTCTGTTCCCCCCATTTTCTAGTCGACGACATGAAAAACTCAGAGTCTGACTACAAATGGAAATCGGGCTTTGGCCTCTGTCCGAGCCCCCGCAAGCGGCTGAGACAGGAACTTTCTCCGACGGCCGGGAGGCCACCGGTAGGTCGCTGTATTTATAAATAGCAAAACAAACCCAGAAAACAGCTAAAAACCCCTGCCCCGTGGCGTCTGCCTTTCCTGAGTGCTTTATTTTGGGGCGGATGGATGGTTAGCAGTCCTCAGAGCCGGCTCCGTTTCCAGCCCAGGAATAATAATTAGCCCCCTCACTAAAGGGCCAGAACAGATGCACGTGGAGACGTCCATGACCTGGGCTTTAGACCAGACACGTCGGATCTGCCAGCAAACTCAGTCTCCTGACTTCCTCAGACGCCTGAGAAATACGCGTGCGTTTTGGAAGACAGAGCCTTAATCTGTTCTGTATGCCCCGCCGCGCTTAAAGCGGCCCGGGTGCTTCCTAGATGTTTCACTGAACTCGAGGCAGACGTCAGTTAACGTGAGGCTCTCGGAGACGGAATTAGCATCTATGGAGCCTCGCAGATCACGGGCGGAGATGTACCCAAACATAATCACCCGTGGAGACATCTCTGCAAATCGGCAACGAGGGAGCTGAACGGAAGCCACGCATCGCTCCAATCCGGTGTCAGCCGGTGACAAGCCAGTGGTTATGGGAAACAGGATCGGCGTGTGCGCTGCATGGAGCTTAGGCGCGCTGAGTTCATTGGAACCAACTCTGTGTTCCCGGCGTGGTGTGTTCAAGCCGGGGAGGGGAGAGAGCGGGGTGAGAGAGCAAGTTGGAGGAGCATCAAAGCTATCTCTGCAAGTTTCATCTCCGTTGTTAGAAAGATGAGTTTCTGAAGAATTGGAGCAGTGGTTCTCAACCTTTTTTAATGCTGTGACCTTTTAATACAGTTGTGGTGACCCCCAGTCATAAAATTATTTTCGTTGCTACTTCATAACTGTCATCTTGCTACTGTTAACGAATCATAATGTAAATATCTGTTTTCCGATGGTTGAGAACCGCTGCTGTAGAGCCTAAGACCATCAGAAAACAGATATTAAGATTCATAACATTAGCAAACTTACAGTTATGAAGTAGCGACAAAAGTAATTTTATGGTTGGGGGTCACCACCACATAAAGAACTGTGTTAAAGGGCTGCGGCCTTAGGGAGGTTGAGAACCACTGTCGTGGGGTCTCTTCCACTCGCGTTAGTGAAACGGCTTTCGTGGCTGTGGACCAGGTGTGAGAAGCAGCCCTCAGCTGGCCTCCTGCTTGCCCTTCGCTGCCTTATGTACAGCCTGCGATGGGCCTGTGGTGAGAGGAGGGAGAAGCCAGACAGATGCTAATGCGGAGAAAGGACTCGAGCCCCGGCCTGTGCGTGCACTTGAGGGCGGGAGGCCTGCCAGCCGCGGCTCTGCTCCCTGCGTTAGCTGCTCCTGGACGTCGCTTGGAGAAGAAATTGGAGCCGGGGCCACGGGCCCCCTCGGGGAGGGTGGGGGGAGCCAAGCGCCGGTTCTTAAGTTTACAGCCTCTTCCCCGAGACCCCTGAAGTAGCCCGGGTCCCCAGCGTGGCCTCTGGGGGGAGCAGGGAGTAGCGGATCGGCAATGGAAATGCACTTTGCGGTATGGAGTCTCCATTATGTTTAAAAAGCCCTGGCTGACCTCGCAGCTTCCCTCGGCCCCTTTTTCTGACAGTCTCCGTTTC
>PVJN01017777.1:14548-40128 GCA_004026805.1 Lasiurus borealis
GGGGGGGGGGGGGGGGGGAAGGTCAGGAAAAGTCTGGAATTATGGGAGGTCGGAGGGAAGCACTTTGGCCTGGTCTGTACCACGGGCAACGGTCTGCTTTAACGTCTGGCTCTGACCTGCTCGGAATTGATAGATGGTTAGCTTGGGTGCGGATGGAGCCTAAAACAAATCTGTATTCCCTGCCAGCAATGAAACACACAGCCCTCCACCCCGCCTTCTTCGCCCTGTTCAGACCCCTTCTCCTCACCCGCAGTACACCGGAAGTGGATCAAAGCCCAGTCTCACTGAAACTGGTCCTCTGGCTCCAAGGATGAAGTTTGGCCTTAACCTGTGACCAGGCCGAGTGTAGTGCCCGCAGTGGATGAAAGGGGTGTTGGAGAGGCTGGTGTAAGATACCCGGCCAGCTGAGACGGGTTTGGCTCCGTGGATAGAGCGTCGGCTTGCAGACTGAAAGGTCCCAGGTTCGATTCCGGTCGGGGGCATGTACCTTGGTTGCGGGCACATCTCCACTGTGGGGTATGCAGGAGGCGGCTGATCGATGTCTCTCTCTCATAGATGTTTCTGACTTTCTATCTCTCACCCTTCTTCTCTATAAAAAATCAATAAAATATATTTTTTTAAAAAAGATACCGACCACCAGAGGTGGGGGAGCTTTTAAGTATTCCTTGGCTCAACAAGACGTAAAGACAGGACACTGGTACTTCCGGCCCTCCTCCGAGCCCACCCCATCACGGCCCTGCCCGTTTGATAATCCGTGTAAGTATTCAGAGCAGCTTGATTTGGGGTTCTAGTAGGTGTGTTCTTACCTTGAAGGGGGAAAAAGCTATTTGGTACCTGAGTGGCTGGACATCATGTGTATAATATAAATTGATGTCTGTGTGGGGGAATGCAGGTATATTTTTAAGCAGTCACTCATGGAAATGGTTACTAAAAGGTGCCAGGAGTCCACTGTGCAGGGTCCTAGCTTGCGCCTAGCTTCCCCCCCTTTTTCGTTGTGTTGTTGGTGCTCAACGGGTTCTGCCTGATGAAAAGAGACGCAGAGCGGCTGGTGAGGAGAAGGTCGGTGATGTGACTGGATTAAGATGTGCCTCTCGCCAAAACTGGTTTGGCTCAGTGGATAGAGTGTTGGCCTGCGGACTGAAGGGTCCCAGGTTCGATTCCTGTCAAGGGCATATACCTTGGTTGTGGGCACATCCCCAGTGGGGAGCGTGCAGGAGGCAGCTGATCGATGTCTCTCTCTCATCAATGTTTCTAGCTCTCTGTCTCTCTCCCTTCCTCTCTGTAAAAAATCAATAAAATATATTGATTTTATCCCCTCCCCCCTCCGGAAGGAGCCTGTCGGCCTCTCTCCTCGGCCCTCAGCCATCATCTCAGGGTTTCCCAGGAGCCGACATGCTGAGAATCCTGTGGATCTCAGCCATCTGCTGCCCACACCCTCTGCATTGGAGCTTCCGGGCGAAGATGCAGAGCGTGTGAGGCCGTATGGGGAGCACATGGGCCTTGGGCTGGCCCATCACCAGAGGCCCAGCCCTCTGTCCTGCTCTGCCAGGCTTCCGTTGCTGCCATGGAATCAGCTTAGGTGACCCAGGTGTGGCTTTGTTTAAAACTGAACGAGATCCCGCTTCTTTGAAAACACTCCAATAAGCTCATCGCTCAGATGTCCCCTTACTCTTGTCCCCTACCTATGGCCTTAGATCTCTTTTCATTCCCAAGAACATGTGGTTTGCTTCAAAAATTCATGCTTGAGCAGCGTCCAAAAGACGCAGGTGATAGCTTTTTTTTTTTTATGTTTTATTGATTTTTTTACAGAGAGGAAAGGAGAGGGATAGAGAGTTGGAAACATGGATGAGAGAGAAACATTGATCAGCTGCCTCCTGCTCACCTACCACTGGGGATGTGCCTGCAACCAAGGAACATGCCCTTGACCGGAATCGAACCTGGGACCCTTCAGTCCACAGGCCGATGCTCTATCCACTGAGCCAAACCGGTCAGGGCAAGGAAGTGACAGCTTTCAGACACAGATTTGCAACGGAGGGAGAGTGCTGTGATTGGGCGTGATCGCAGGCAAGGGGAGACGTCTACTCCAGTCCACACCCGTCCACGCTGTGGCTGCTCCTTCCTTCGAGTGAATGAACTTCAGCAAATGGCGAGCCTGTGGCAGCTGTTTGACTCATCCTGGAGCCCTCAGTTCAAAGCTGGCAACCCTGGCTCTTCATTGAACTTCTCAAGTGCACCGTTTTGGATTGATCTGGATGCTTTGGAGGCAGGCAGCCGGCCAAATTCTTGTGGGTCCTCGATCTGGACGTTAGATGGTAAATGTGGTCTTTACCAATATGCTCCACCTGGAATTAAGCCACGATTCAATTGTTATTGTTTGTGGCAGGGGATGGCTTTTAAAACCTTGCTTTCATACAATTGACTCGCTCTTCGAAAGTGCCGTAAAATCATGCTTCCACTATTAAAGCACATACACTCATTATAGAACCGTTGGGAAATACAGAAGAGGGGAAAATTCTCCCACATTTCCTTCTGCCATAAGTAATCGTTATTAGCTATTGGCGTGTTTCCTTCCGTATCCTTTTCTGTGCATATGTAATAGAGGCTTTTTGTTCTTGCAGCCCTGATATCATTTATTGTTTTGCACCCGACTTGTATTAGTAAGCATTTTCCCATATTGTTAGGAGCTCTTTTTTTAAAAAAAAATATATATTTTATTGATTTTTTACAGAGAGGAAGGGAGAAGGATAGAGAGTTAGAAACATCGATGAGAGACATTGATCAGCCGCCTCCTGCAGGGGATGTGCCCACAACCAAGGTACATGCCCTTGACCGGAATCGAACCTGGGACCTTTCAGTCCACAGGCCGATGCTCTCTCCACTGAGCCAAACCGGTTTGGGCTGTTAGGAGCTCTTAATAAGCATTGTTAGTGATCGCATGACATCCTATCAAATGGATGCACCTTATCTTACTTAGGTCACTCTATCAGTGAACACTTAGATTCTACTCTCAGATTCTTAACAGATAAAAGGGTAATGGTCTTTAAAGTTTTGTTTCTTATTTTGGACTAGAGGCTCAGTGCACGACATTCATGCACTTAGGGGGGGTCCCTCAGCCCAGCCTGTACCTTCTTGCAGTCCAGAACCTCTGTGGGAGCACGCTGACCACCAGGGGGCAGCTCCTGCATCGAGCGTCTGTTGCCTGGCGGTCAGTGCGCGTCCTTCGTGCTGTTCGGTCGATTTGCGTATTCGGGTTTTATTACTAGTATATAGGGTTACTTCCGTAGGTTAGATTTCCATAAGATTTATATCGGGTATGAATACTTTTAGGGCTCATTGTTCTTACGTTACTAAGTCATTTTCCAAATGGGTTGTATCTGTTTCCCACCCACACAATTGAATAGAAGCTTTTCACCGCGTCCTTGCCAACACGGGGTATTATCTTTTCCTAAATCATTCCTGCATTGCTAGGCAAGTAATGACACCTAATTTTTCTTGAATGCCGTAGCTTCCTGGTATGAGCCGGTCCAGGTTTCTTTAGGAAGACCTGCTTTGTTTTGCGTAGTTCACAGAAATTTGAGGAAAGTGCTGTTCAAAAAGGAAATAATTTTCATTCTATTTTTGTCTCAGTTCTCATCTCCCTCCCCCACCCCCTGCCGCCTTTTAAGGCATCTCACGTGAAGAACTACACAACCAAACGGTACAGAATGAATACTCCAAAGATGTCCTTGCAGTGTTTAATATTTCTGACTTCTGCTGTTTAGTCACTGAGCGCCTACTGTATACAGTCCTTCTCCCTCCCTTCTCTCTACATCCTGTGACTGCTTGGGTGAAGGTCTGACACGGGGAGATTAACTGGTTCATCCACGCGCTGCAGCCCCAGTTCCTCGTGGTCCCCCCTCCTGCCGAACATAATTTATAGCTCTTGGACAGAAGGTCAAAAATCTGATTCCTCGGAGCCAGGAGTGCAGGGGGAAATATTTGATTTCTTTGACACAGTTCATTAACAATTCATACATATGGATCTGAAATGAAACATTTCTTCATGTCAACATGAGTTACGGTAGGAGCCTCCGGCAAGGCTTCCGTATTAGAGTGCGACACTGTTCCCGAGCAGTCACGTCGGCGCGTGGCCGCGTCTCTCCGTGTGACAGGAAGGGGGAAAGGTGAGCCGGGCTCCAGACAGTGCAAATGAAATTTGTCTCTCTTTTGCCTGAGGGCTTTCCTTAAAACTAGAAGCTGGTGTATCAGGAAACCTCTCTATCTTAAAGAGCCCGCTTTATTCTTTTGTCCACTCCGTTGACAACTATTTTATCGAGTCGCAGCTATTGGTCGGGTGCATGGTAATGGGGCATGACTAATTTTAAAGTTCCCTGCTCTCTGTATTTTCTTTCTTGTTCTTCCCTGTCCCCTTACTTTGGAGTCATCTGACTTTGACAGTGCCTCTTATTACAAACTAGAGGCCCGGTGCACAAATTCGTGCACCAGCGGGATCCCTCAGCCTGGCCTGCGGGATTGGCTGAAACCAGCTCTCTGACATCCCCCGAGGGGTCCTGGATAGGAAGAGGGCGCAGGCTAGGCGGAGGGACCCCACTGATTCACAATTAGGGCCGAGGAGGAATGTGGGAGGTTGGCCAGCAGGGGCGGAACTGCAGGAGGACTCCAGGGCATATCTAGCCTGTCTCACTCAGTCCTGATCAGCTGAACCCAAATATCAACCTAACCTACTGGTCAGAGTGGCTACCCCTTGATGGTCAGTGCAGGTAATAGTGAGCGGTTGAGTGGCCTTAGTATATCATTAGCATATTACGTTTTGATTGGTTGAACAGACTACTGGACACTTAGCATGTTAGGCTTTTATTATATAGGATAGTTGGAAACGCCTTCCAGCCCTGTGCTTCTCAGACTGTAATGCACATACCATTACCTGGACATCTGTGAAAATGGAGATTCTGACTCATGAGGTCCAGGATAGGACCAGAGGGCAGCATATCTACCCAGCTCCCAGGAGTTGCTATTGCCGCTAATCCAAGCACCACTGAACAGCTTGACCTTAGTCCGCATAGCTATACAGTGGTACCTCGAGATACGAGTTTAATTTGTTCCGTAACCTTGAGGCGTGGGAAACTATGAGACTCTCGAGTAGCGGTAAACTGGTGGGTCGTGTGCAGCCGGCCGATCTGCGCGATGACTCCTATCTCAAATGTTGCTCTTATTTCAAAGCAAAAATCGCTCGCTCGACGGCTCGTATCTCAAAAACCGCGTATGTTAGGGCACTCGTATCTCGAGGTACCACTGTACTGGGTTGAGAAGAGTTTCTTCCAAATTCACGTCCACCCAGAACCTGTGAATGTGACCTGATCTGGAAACAGAGTCTTTACGGATGTAATTAAGTTAAGAGGAGTATATTAGTCAGGGATCTAGAGAGAGAGAAAGAGATTGATTAACTGGTTTCAAGGAATAGACTCATGTGACTATGAGAGCTGACCAGCCCAGAATCTGCAGGGCAGGCCCACAGGCTGGAGACCCGGGGAAATGTTGACGTTGCAGTCTTGAATCTGAAGCCATATGGAGGCAGAATTCCTTCCTTGAAGGACAGCCATCTTTTCTCTTGAAGCCTTCTTCAGCTACTTGGATGAGGCCCACCCACATTGTGAAAACTAAAATCCACTGATTTCACTGGTATTCACATCTAAAGATATACCTTCCCAGCAACATGTAGACTGGTGTTTGACTAAAAGCTAGCTACCGTAGCCTGGCCAAGTTGACACATAAAATTAACCATCACAATGAGGCCACATCAGATTAGAGTGGGCCCCAAATCCAGTATGACTGATGTCCCTAGAAGAAGGAGGACATGTGGATACAGACACACACAGGACCATGTGGACATAGGGGCAGGGATTGGTGTGGTGCATCTACAAACCAAGGGATGCCAAGGATTATGGCAATACCAGACACTAAGAAGAATCATGGAAGGATTCTCCCCTAGAGCCTTAAGTGATGTATTAAGCCATCCAGTCAGTGGTACTTTGTAGTCCTGGGAAACCTCTACGGCAAGCATGTCAAACTCACTGTCCGTGGGCCGCATGCCTCATTCACATGAGCCGTGTGAGCCTTTGAGTTTGACATGCTTGCTCTATGGTATCCTAAGTCGTAGGCATTTATAAGCCTAAGAACATCATCAAAAATGCTTGACCCTTCTGATCACCTGCTACCTTGAAAGATGGACCCAGAGTCCGGGAAGTGCACAAACTAAAGTCTTTGATTGAAGGTGAGAAGTTCAGAGCTGCTATGGTCAGGAATGGACCCGTCAGGGTCCCCCTCTCTTTCCCTGACTCCCTAGTTGAGCTGAAATGCACAAGGGTCGCCTCCTCTTCCTTCTCTCTGGCTCTGTGTCCAGGTTGCACAGCAGCTAAGTGACAGCTGAGGAGGAGTTAACTTTGCTTTTCTTCGAACAAACTCTGCTAATGAACAGGGACCCCACTGGGGTTGCCATTCGCCACAATTAATGTGTATTTCATTAACATTTGCTTCAAAAACCAACGAGGCCCTCAAGTTAAGATTGCTTTCTCCTAAACGCTGTCCTGATTTAATGTGCGTGATGTACACTCCCGGCGCAGAGACCAGCTTGAGCAGGCAATTTTGGGTGCCTCGCCGATGCTGGTTTCTCACAGGAGGAGAATCAATACTGGGCAAGGGTTAGACTAACAATGAGCGCTGTCAAGAACCGGGGAAATAATTAAAGATGTAATGTTAACAAAGCAACATGGCTGTGGGGGGATGGATAGATGGTTTTATTCCGGGTGGTTGTGTTTTTTTTTTTTTTTTCTTGCCGCGGGCGCCTTTATTGGCATGGGAAAGAGATAGAATGAGGAGGTATTTTTCTGCTAGGGAATGTTTAAGTAAATGTCACTTGTGATCAATAGGCTAGCCTCCACCAGGAAAGCAGAGCTGTAAATGTCACTTGTTTCACTTTCCAGCAACAGTTCTGTGTGTGTGTGTGTGTGTGTGTGTTAGAGCTGAAGTACGAAACCAGTGAATGCATCAGGAGTGAGGCAGTAAGATCACCCTGAAAAAGTTGAGTTCCTCTTAACCGTGAGAGGAGAAACAAACTCCTAGAAATGATTTCTCTAAAGTCAATGGCTCTTAGAACTGCTTTGAGGCGGTCTTCAGAGAGACTACCCCCATGCCCTTCTCTGAGAAAAGATGCTGTAAAAGTGTTGATGTTCTAGATCAGCGGTTCTCAACCTGTGGGTCGTGACCTGTTTTCTGATGGTCTTAGGCTCTACAGCAGTGACCCACAGGTTGAGAACCACTAGCAGGGCCGCCTAAGACCATCAGAAAACACAGATATTTACATTATGATTCACCACAACACGAGGAACTATATTGAATGGTCGCAGCATTAGGAAGGTTGAGAACCACTGTTCTAGATCAAGAGCATTCAGAGTTTCAGCTCCAAGGGACTTCTTCACCCTCTAACCCTGTGGCCCAGCAAAACCGGAATATTGTTCCCCCAATGGATCTTGTCACTTCCCTCCACGTGGAATACCCTCTCTCCACTTCCACTTGCTAGAATTGTTTTTAATTAATTGTTTTCAGACTCATCTCCAGTGCCACCTGCACGGATTCTCACTACCGCATCCGAGCCCAGTGCCCCTGACTCGGAGCCTCCATCGCGGGTAGTTAGTTAGCCCTGCTTTCCTAACACCTTTATTGGAAAGCTTCTATTCCTCCTCATGGTTCCCCTTGACGACTTCACCTGTTGGGCTGTAAGTTTCTTGAGGTCAGGAGAGTGAGGGAGTGCCATGTCCCCAAAGTGTGGGCCATCCGCCTGCGCCTTCACAGCCCTCCTCAGTGTGAACCGGATCGCACTCTCCACAGGACAGAGTCTGTCTCTGTGTGCGGCTTGACTTCTCCCCTGCCTTGAATGGTGAGTCAGATGGGCAGAATGCCTGGCTGATAAGGGACTTCCAGGCCGTTCCCTGGGCAGATTCTCGGGCCGAATCCCTCGAGATTCTGAATCAAAGGGTCAAGCCCAGACACATGGATCATTAACAGGCATCTCAGAAGTTGGGGGCTGCTAAACCCTCTCAGGAACCACTGGGGCGGGGGATCCCGGGGCCGAGCGTGAATCCAGTTGTGCAGTTTCTTAGTTGTGCCGACCTGGGCAGCCTCCCTGTCTGTAAAGAGGTACAGTCATACTTACCTCTCTCGGCTACTGGTGGGCTAAGTGAAACAGCATATGAAACGTGGCCCGCCCAAAGCTTAGATCAAAGAAGATACATCCAGTTCTGAATCCCGGTTCTGGGCAGCTCGTACCTGCCTCTGTCCACTGTCTTTTTCCTCCCTGGGGTATTATTTAGGACCCCTTCATCCTAAGCTGGCAATTCTTCTCCAGCGGGGATTTGTCTCTTTCTTCACTCCTTCCTGCTGTAGTGGCCCGTGGATCCAGCTGCTGAGGACTCGCTGCTTCTCTTGGAATAAACACCGTTAGTCTGTGTCATTGCCTCAGCATATACTGAGGGCATACTGTGTGCCAGACACTGGGTGTACAGCAGTGAAAAGGAGGACAGAAATCCCTGCCTGCAAGGGGTTTATATTCCAGACAGGCTAGAAACATGATACGTAGGAGGGTGCTGAGGGAGTCCTCCGAGGCTGAAGCAGGCAGGGCAAAGGAGGAGGGAAGAAGGAACCCGGATGGAGAGGAAAGTGGGAGTCACATAGTGAAGCTTTCTGAGGTGTGGGAGGGGCTTGGCTTCTCCTCCCAGTGAGGTGGAGCAGAGGGTTTGGAGCAGAGGAAGGAGGTGACAGGACTCAGGTTCTCTCAGAGGTTCTGTGTGGCTGCTGTGTGGAGGATAGACTGTAGGGGGCAGCGTTGGACGCGGGGAAGCAGTTACCTGGGAGCTGAGAGGAGATGGTGGACCGGGGTGGGAACAGTGGAGGTCGTGAGGAACGCTTGGATAGACGCAGGCTCTGTTTTGAACGTGAGGCCCATTGGAATTGCTTGTGGGTTTGACGTGTGAGAGAAGGGTCAAGGATGACGCCAAAGTGTTTGGGCTAAAGAAATGGAAGGATGGCTGAGACGGGTTTGGCTCAGTGGATAGAGCGTCGGCCTGCGGACTGAAAGGTCCCAGGTTCGATTCCAGTAGGGGGCATGTACCTTGCTTGCGGGCACATCTCCACTGTGGGGTGTGCAGGAGGCGGCTGATCGATGTCTCTCTCTCATCAATGTTTCTGACTTTCTATCTCTCTCCCTTCCTCTCTGTAAAAAGTCAATGAAATATATTCAAAAAAAAAAAAAGAAAGAAAGAAAGAAATGGAAGGATGGCCAGTAACAGAAATGGTAGGCCTGGGGCAAGAGGAACAAGGATCTCAGCTGGGAACTTTAGTTCCTCGAAGTTGGCTCTGGCCGCGGGTAGCTGATCTCTGAGGAACGCTGGAAACTCTTAGCCCCCTATGTGGCTGACAGTTACATTTTTAAGGATATAGGACTGAGGTGGGAAAAAAAAAATTAGTCTGCCTCACTACTGCTATGCTGCCCAGGATTAGTGACTGTTCGATTTGGGGGCTTGATCTTTTGTAGGGTTTTTGGGGGGAAGGGGGGTTTGTTTGTTTGTTTTTTTGTAGATCATACTTTGCTACATGTTGCTATCCTGAGCTCTGAGCTAATCAGTGCTTATAAGCATCTTCTTATCAACCCTTTGAAATGCAGGTACCTTTATTATCTGCATTTTACAGATGAGGAAATGACATCAGATGGAGGAAATTTGCCAAGGCCAGTGAGGGCAGGAGCTCACAGTAGGTCTTCAGATTCCAGAGCCTCAGCTCTGGACTGTTGTCCGGGGAGCACGGGCCCCCAGCTGACATGAAGGAGTCTTCCGAACCTTCCCTAGCGTCTCCTGCCCTGGGGTTGGACATGCCATTTTATGTAGAAATGAAAATACAGCTGACTAATCAAATGTGGCCTCTTCACAGACTATCCTACTTCTAATGGCAGCTTCCCCTCTCTTTTTGCAAAGTTGCTCAGTTGTTACTGGTTGGAGAATACTTTGAAAATGCCAAGCATCATTACATTATTAATAAGAGGGGGGATGGGAGCTGGTTTTGCCTGCCTGCCTGCATCCCTTCCCCCGCTCTCCCCCCAGTCACCC
Source organism: Lasiurus borealis (assembly GCA_004026805.1). Lineage (NCBI taxonomy): Eukaryota > Metazoa > Chordata > Mammalia > Chiroptera > Vespertilionidae > Lasiurus > Lasiurus borealis. The sequence goes on from PVJN01017777.1 coordinate 24,703, forward strand.
ACACACATATCCTTATTTAGCTCACAGTTGACCCAAAGCATTAGAACTCAAAAGGTCAGACCCACCAATCTTAGCTGCTGGGAAACATCTAAATTGCCTTCCCCCTGACTCTGGCCCTGACACTTGGGTCTGAGCCTGCAGATAACGGAGAGGAGGGTCTTATCTGGACGGGAGCAGGAGAAATAGCTGGAACAAATCATCGCAGTGAGAACAGGAACTGGGGAAGATCGATGGACCCGCTGTCAACAAGCGGTAGCTTCGCCTTCCTCTGGCTTGGAAAGGGTCCCTGCGATGGAATTATGTCCCGGGCGTGGAGTTACTGTGTACGATCCATCCCGTCCTTTCCAGAGAAAGTGAAGTGTGAAATGACTGTGTACATCTCTGACCACCAAGCAGTGTGCAGCTTTGTGGGTTTCAGAGTCCCCAGTCTACCCCTCTCCCCCCCCAAAAAAAAAAAAAATGATGAAAGAGACTTAGGAAGTCGAGGGGAAATGTAGGCAAGAATGACTCTGCGTGACCTTCAGAAGTCAGTTCTCCAGGTTCAAAATATTGGCATCGTCTCGGGGTTTTTCTCTCCTCCTATTCGCTCCCACCCCTTCATTCTTGAGGTCAGGCGTTCCGATCTTGGCCACGTCTGCTGCTTCTCAGTGGGTTTGCACTCCACCGGCCACAGCCCCTCGCTCACTCCTCCTGGCACGGGGACCCTGGGAGGCTGCCAGTCTCCTGTGGTTCCCCGGGGAAGCGTGGGCAGACCCTCGACAGGGAAGACCATGATGACAGGCCACTAAGGCTCCCCACCCCCACCCCCTTCATGTCGTCTTCTGCGTCCGCGGGAAGCCGTTCCTGGCATCACCAGGGGCCACTGTGTCTCAGGTTAACCATGCGTGTTTCTAGTTTTTTGTGTTTTTTTTTTATATATTTTATTGATTTTTCACAGAGAGGAAGGGAGAGGGATAGAAAGTCAGAAACATCAATGAGAGAGAGACATCGATCAGCCGCCTCCTGCAGGTCCCACAGTGGAGATGTGCCCGCAAGCAAGGTACATGCCCCCGACCGGAATCAAACCCGGGACCCCTCAGTCCGCAGGCCGATGCTCTATCCATTGAGCCAAACCAGTCTCGGCTATTTCTAGTTTTTGTTAGACACACGCAGGGCCTGGTATTAAGCAACAAGAAACAGAGGCAGGCTCACACAGTGGGGCCAAGGAGTGGCTGTCTTTGAAGAAGCACGAGGAACTTGGAGAGAAAACAGAAAGCAGGTCTCCAGGGTCAGGGCTGCAGTTCAAGAACCGGATTCATCTTTTCTGAGTGATGGTTTCCAGATCCCGAGCACTTCCAGTGTGGCAGGCACGGCGCTCGGCCCTTCTGCATGTCCGGGTCACCGTGGGCTGATCTTGCCTCCCACGGTCACCGGGAGCCTCCAGACAGTGAATGAATGCCCTTCGGTTAAGGCAGGGGCCCTGGAAGGATTGTGTGATGTGCGTTGGAAAAGGCACCCCAAGTTTCCCACTGAACTGGGAGATAGTCTGTCCCAGGCGCTGTCCCTCCCCACTCTTCCCTCCAGAGCAGTGGTTCTCAACCTGTGGGTCGTGACCCCTTTGGGGTCGAACGACCCTTTCACAGGGGTTGCCTAAGACCATCAGAAAACACCTATTTCCCATGGTCTTAGGAACCAACACACCGCTCCTCGGTGTAGCAAAGTGTAGCAATGTAGTTTACTGTTGTCATATGAAGACTGTTGCCCATGCTACACCATGATTCAAGACAAAATTTCTATTTGTCATTAAAAAGAAATATTTCACAATATATAATTACATATTGTTCTGTGATTAATCCCTATGCTTTAATTATGTTCAATTTGTCACAATGAAAATACATCCTGCATATCAGATATTTACATGACACTTCAAAACAGTAGCAAGATTACAGTTATGAAGTAGCAACGGAAATAATTTTATGGTTGGGGGTCACCACCACATGAGGAGCCGTCTTAAAAGGTCTCAGCATTAGGAAGGTTGAGAACGGCTGCTCCAAAGGATTAATTGGCCGCTTGAAGGGGGATTGCCACTGGTTCCCAAAGAGGCCTCTCTTGGGCACATCCTGGCTCGCCCTTCCCTTCCCTCTGTTTCTGATGTCGCTCTGGAAAGCACACCCTCCTCTCCACCTGCGCGGCCTGATTTATCAGCCAGGTCCGCCTCGGAGAAACCAGATAAAAGCCTCGGCCGTAAAACGGTAATGCATTATGCTCTGTGGGCTTTGTGTCTAGACAGAACTGAGAGACGCCCTGCGGACCGGCGGTGCCTGGAGGTTGCTGGCCAGCGGCCGCTTTGTGGGAGAAAGCCGGACGTGACAGCTTTATGTATGGGACAGAGGCTGCGTCTGGCAGAGAAAGCTCCGGCCAGCATGTCAGGCGATGACACCGTCCACCTCAGCTCTGCCAGTCCTTTCCCTGTGGCCTGCAGGGTCCCAGGCTTGACCTGCGGCAAGTGACTCACACCTCTGCCTGAGCGCCCCAGCCATAAAGAGGAGATTAAAGATAAATCATGCCGATCGCTTAGAATATAATGCTTAGCATCAGCTCTCATGGCTGTTATGCTAGCTCTGAGGGACAGAGGCAACATGCAGGTACTGTGAACCCCTGGAAAACGGTCCCCTGTGCCAATGGGGCAAGGAGCGAAGGGCTTCTATTTTTTTTTTTTATTGATTTTTTACAGAGAGGAAGGGAGAGGCATAGAGAGTTAGAAACACCAATAAGAGAGAAACATTGATCAGCTGCTTCATGCACACCCCCTACTGGGGATGTGCCCACAACCAAGGTACATGCCCTTGACTGGAATCGAACCTGGGACCTTTTAGTCTGTGGGCCGACGCTCTATTCACTGAGCCAAACTGGTGGGTTTCGGCAAGGGCTCCTACTTTGAAAGGGGTAATTGGTGGTGGTAACTGGCCTATATGAGGGAGCAGGTTCACTCCCAAAGATCTTTTCCACCCGGTACGTCCTTGCCAAACTGATAGCACGAGTGGCCCAGGATTAGCATGTTCACTGTCAAGAGACACCCACAGGAGGAGTGCACAGAATCAGGAATCTGGGAAATGCAGAGAGAAGACAAGAGAGCACCACCCGTGCGAGGGACAGGGTGTGAGTGTCATTCTGGACCAACCCCTGGCTGTCACTGGCTGCTGGACTTGAGACGGCACACTGCTGTGTTTCCCCGTGACCACTATTCCCTACGTACAGATCCACACCTCTGCACACAGCCAGGAGGTGGTGTTTAAAACGAGTTCTCTTCCTAGGTTACCCGGTATGTGCATTTGTCCGAGTCATTGAATGGAAATTACACCATTTAAAAAAAAATTGCGTTTCCTTCCCCTTAAGTTCCTTTGGTTGGTAGTGGAGCTGGCATGGGTGCGCAAGTGGGTGTCGTGGCCTGAGGGGGATTGTTTCTCGGTCCCCAACTGGGAGGAGCTACACCTGTTGTATGTCTCTAGCAGCAATGTGTGATCTGTCCCCGACCCCTGCCAGCCCTGACCCCTTCTGAGCATCTTCTCTGCCTCTCTCTGACTTCTTACTGCCTTTACTTTTCCCCAGATTCCGTTTTCTTTTTCACTCTTTTAGTTTACATTTGTTTTTTCTTTCTTAGGATCAGAAATTATGTATCATGCTAGGAAAAAAATTAAACCGCTCAAAAGTTCAGAAGTGTTTAAGTGAGATGTGGAAGTCTTTCTCCTTCCTCACCTCTAGTCCAATTTCCCAGAAGTGACCGCGTTGAGCTGTGTTTAGTGGGAATACAACCACTTTTGTACTGTATGCAAAGGTACAGATAGGTAGGCACATATATACACACACATGTCTTGTTTTATTATGGCGATGGAATTGTTCTCATGGTTGTGCCTTTGTTTTTATCCCTAGCAGACCATGGGTATCTTTCCATGACACCATAGACAGAGCCTCCACCCCACTCTTTTTCCCAATGGCTACAACCACAGTTAACCCATTGTGTAGATCTATTTAACCGCTCTTTCTCCTGTATTTCTAACCTCAGCGAAGAAGGCTGCATAAAGCTCAGCCAGGAGAGAGAGACCCCTTGTGGGATGGACCCCCGATAGACTTCGGTCTCCCTCGTTTCATCTCAGCCACTGCCTTGCATTCTGGGTGTTCGTTTGGGGGGTGCAGTCAGCTGGTATAGCAGCTGTCAGGAAGATGTTGATGAGAAACCCTCTCCGCTCTCCGGAGCCATGTGTCTGTGTGGCCAGAGGATATCCTTCTGAATGTCAAAGGGTGATTTATAAGATCACTGGAGACAAACCTCTTCCCTGAAGGCAGGCCGAGATAAGGTTAGATTGAATTTCAGGAGATGAAAGCGAGAGGCTTTAAGTCACGGCAAAGCCTTGTGTTTCTCTGGTGCTGCGTGCTTTGTGAAATGCGTTTGCAGTTATTACCCTGCTCGGCCCCTCGAGAACCCTGCGTGCAGAGGTCGGCGGGATTACCCCGAAACTGCAGATGAGACCGAGGAGAACGGAAGCAGGGATCAAAGCTGGGGTTCACCCCCTTTTTCCTATTCCGGGGCCACTGAGAAGTGCACCAGGGCAGGAAGAGACATAACCACAGACCAGACAGCCCGGATCCCTAGGGTGTCATTACTGAAAACGCAGGTGCCCTCAGTCACTGAGGTTCGGGGGAGTAAATGAGAGGACTACCTACTTCCAGGCTTCTTGTTTAAAAACAGGCTGTACAAAGAGGAGGGAACAACGTTAAACCGAAGAGCTAGCTGAAGATGCTGCATTCTTTATTTTTATTTTTATTTTTTAAATAGATTTCAGAGAGGAAGAGAGAGAAACAGCCCTAACTGGTTTGGCTTAGTGGATAGAGCGTCAGCCTGCAGACTGAAAGGTCCCAGGTTCAATTCTGTTCTAGGACATGTACCTTGGTTGTGGGCACATCCCCAGTGAGGAGTGTGCAGGAGGCAGCTGATCGATGTCTTTCTCATCGATATTTCTAACCATCTCTCTCCCTTCCTCTCTGTAAAAGATCACTAAAATATATTAGGAGAGAGAGAGAAACATTGATAGGCTGCCTCCAGCATGCCCCCTACTGGGGAACTGCCTCCTGCACACCCCCTACTGGAGATCCAGCCTGCAACCGGGGCATGTGCCCTGACTGGGAATTGAACCTGAGACCTGTTGGTCCATGGAACGATGCTCATTCCACTGAGCCACCACCACTGGGCAAGATCCTGCATTCTTGAAATAGAAACAGGATGTCCTTTTTAAGGAGCAAACAGGAAAGAACTCAGAAATGTAAAATATGGAAAGGCTGAAGCATCCCTATGAAGCTATGTCCCAGAAAGCCCCAAAACATGAAGGAACACAGAGCAGGGTCGAAAAGATAAGAAAAATACAGTGGTACCTTGAGATACGAGTGCCCTAACATATGAGATTTTTGAGATACTAGCGATTATTGCTTTGAAATACAAGCAACATTTGAGATAGGAGTAATCAGTCGGATCGGCTGGCTGCACACGACCCACCAATTTACTGCGACTAGAGCGTCTCATAGTTTCCCATGCCTCAAGGTTACGGAACGAATTAAACTGGTATCTCGAGGTACCACTGTAAATCCAGGATGTGGTTAGATTTACTCCCAAAGAATAGGAATGCTGGAGATAAGCGAGAAAATGTGGGGAAGTTATAGGGAATTCCCCCTGAGCCGAGGACGGCGTTTTCAGATGGGAAAGGGCCCGAGGAACGCTCAGCTCCGTGAATGGGAACAAACCGCACCAAGCCCATCAGCATGGATGTCAGAACGAAGACCCTGCAGGCTCTCAGGGAGGTATTAAAACATATACATACATCAAAACAGGCTTCATACCGAAGTCTGAATCCAAATGGCATCAGACTTCTCTCCCTCGCTGGTTTTGCTCAGTGGTTAGAGCATCGGCTCACAGATTGAAGGATCTTGGGTTTGATTCTGGTCAAGGGCAGGTACCTCGGTTGCAGGTTCCATCCCCGGTGCAGGTCTAGGCATGTGCGAGAGGCAGCGGTCAATGCATCTCTCTCACATCAATGTTTCTCTCTTATGTCTCTCCACTCGCTTCCACTCTCTCAAAACTAATAGAAAAAAATATGTATCCTTGGGTGAGGATTTAACAAGAACAACAAAAATGGCATCAGACTTCTTTATGACTCTGGGCATGCGTCAGCTGTACTGAAGGGAATAATTTCCAGTTCTGGGCCACATAAGTGAGAAAAAACACACGTAATTTGCGTACACCCCTTTTAGGAAAGTCCTAACGAGGATGCTCTACTCAAAGAAAGGGAGAAAACCAAGAACAACAGAAGACAACGGGGTGTCCAGCATCGGTGAGGAAAGGGGACCTCCAGGCACTGATACAGTACCTCATGGGTTTGACTGAGCTGAGAGAGGATTTACAAAGCTGGGGAAGGCTCTGTTTGGATTAGTGAGAATCGCATGTAATACTAAACAAATACACGTCTGATAGTAAACAAATGGTAACTCCAGGGAAAACAAAGAGTTCTGCCGGGAAGAAAAGTGTTAAAACCGTAACACCTTCCGCGGTGTGTCCGTGACTATCATTTTCATGATCAAAGTGGACAAAAACACGGGTTATCTTAAAATTACTCTCTAACCGGGAGGCTGGCAAATGGGCCCGGGAGGGGGCTGGCGAGCGGTGGCTGCTGAGATGGTGATAAACCAGAACTACGTCCTCACCATCCCGATGGGAAAGTCAGCAGCTAATTCCTGAGGCTGAACATCGAGACATCGCGCGCGGTAAGCGTGTTATTTGGAGATACGGAGCGAAATGTAGAAAAGGCGCCCCCGAAATAGCGGGAAGCGAGGGCTCCCGGCGGAGAGAGGGTCAGAGAACGCTGTCTCTTTTATCGCGCATTCCACAACTGTTTGCCTCTCTAAACTGTGTGCACATGTTCCTTTGATAACAACTAAAAATGAATTTGAAGAATGCAGGGCGGGAACAATTGGCCGGGAAAAGCGTTTGCGCTTTCAAAGCGAGCTGTCAGAGAAAAATCTCTTTCAAGCATTCCTGGCCTGGCAGCGGATGACCCGGCGAGGGTCCCTCCCCCACCTCCCCCACCCCTAACCCCCCAGTTCGGGTCTGCAGATCTTGGATGCACGGTAATGATGGAAGCAGAGATGCAGGGCTGACATTTCAGAAGCCCGTGACCTACGCTTTTCTCTGCAGGATGCGCGGTTTATTGAAAAATCCAGTTCTGAGCGTTTTTGGTTCACCACAAACCAGAAGCGGTGGCCCAGGTGGCCTCGAAGTGGGGCTGGGTCACACACAGCATCTCAAGGCCCCTTTGTGTGGTACTTGTCATTCTGCCCCTGTCTTCCAAGCAAAACCACCTGGCGGCTCTCTGAGAGCAGCAAAGTATGTCTTCTCTTGTCTCCCACCCTCCCAGGCTGCCTGCATCCGTCTCCTTTCTGTCTAAGCTCCAAACGCAGGGCCCGTTACCCGACGCCTCTCCCGGCAGCCCCTGGGGTGAGCGACAGATGCTCCCTTCCTGAGATGGGATCCTGTCCTGTGCACCCAGGCACGTAGCCCGGCCGGCCGGGGCCGCCAAGACCACAGGCAGGTGCTCATTCATCATCGGTGTGGTGGTTCAGAGCATGCGCTTTGGAGCCAACCCAAACGGGGTTCCGATCTTGATCTGGAACAGACCCCCGACTCAGAGGGAGGGCCTTCGCTTCCCTGAGTCTCCACTTTGTCTTCTGTAAGATGGGGGTCCCAGTGGTACCTGCGGCACAGAAGGAAATAGGTGAGACGTGCTTGTAGAAGAGCACCTATCACGTGTCAGCTATTCACGGGACCTTGTCATACCTGTGTCAGAGCGGGAGAGTCGCTGACTTTTTGAGCCTCAGTTTCCTCCCTTGCACAACACGGTTACGCTGCATCTCCTGAGATGCTTGTGAGCATTCGTGAGCCGATGCGTACACCTTAGCCTGATGTGTGGCAACCAGCGAGAGCTTGATTCCCAAGAGTAAAAATTACTTCCCTTCCTTTCCACTTCCTCAGTCTCTGTCCTCATTTAGGCCTCCCTTTCTCGGGCCTGGCCACCAGAATCCCTTCTCTGGCCACCCCGAGTCTCTCCCGCCCCCACCCGGAAGGCATCTTCCATGCACACCCCCGTTGCGGCCACGCCTCCCCACTGCCGACACCATGGTGCGGGCTCCAGGCAGTCCCGGCGTCGGCCATCCGGGTGACCCCCGGCCCACTGTCTTGGCCTCTCCAGTCCCGCATCTTGTGCCTTTAGGACATTGAAGTCGCTTTTCGCTGCCAGGGCTCAGAGCCTAGGAAGAACAGCTGGATGTGGAGTGCATGTTTTCAAGGAGGAAGAAAGGGCTGGTCCTTGGGAAAGCCAGGCTAGAGGGCAGCAAAGCGGCCCCAGGAGACATTAGCCCGGTCCCAGGGAGACTTCCTCAGGGCCGATCTTGGTCACTGTTCCCGGGGAGAAATGCATTCTAAGCTCTTCTGGGGATCCCCATCCTCTGTCACCCAGGACACTGGACCGGGCCACGGTGTTATGCCCAGAGTTCGGGATCCCCAATAATCAACCATCAGGGGGTCTTTGCCGATGCAAAAGCAAAGAGTCTTTATTCAAACCCGGGTTTGGCTCCCAGCCCTCTTTCTGGTACAGCAGCGAGACAAGAGAGCGAGCCCCGGAAGAACAGTGGGTGATATGGGGTTGGTCATTTGGGGGGCTTTAGGGAAGTGACGGGGGTGACAGAGATTGGTCACTTGAGTCAGGGTTTTTCTGTGGTTTAGCCTTATTAGGACCCTCACTGTGTTCCTGGAGCTTCATTGGTCCATTCAGGCGGTGGCCGGGGAAGTTAGGACACTGTTGGCACACCTGTGGCCCCTCCCAGAAAAGGGAAGGGGTTTGGGCAGGGGTCCCAGCCCTACAGGACAAGATGGAGGAGAGTTCGTTTCTGCTTTGTCCTTTCAAGGACGTGTGCCGTCACCCAGGACACTGGGCCAGGCCAGGGCGTGTGCTGTCACCCAGGACACTGGACCGGACCAGGACCAGGGCATGTGGGTTTGGCAGGAAGGACCCGAGAGCCAGAGAATCGCCGCTGTGATTTCCCCAGATGTGGGCAAACTCACGCTCGGGGTCCATATCTGTCTGTGTTTAGGGTGGGCAAGTGAAAAGGGGAGTGTCACTCTGGCCGCTGCACGTCATGCAGATGTCACCTGAATCGAGATGTACCTGTGCCATCATCAGCCCATCCTCGCCTCTGGCCAAAATGTCCACAAATAAAATAAAACAAAATAAAAAAAGGATGTGGCATCCAAACACTGGCCTGGTAATTACATCCTGGCAGCGGGCCGCTCTCCCCAGCTACCTGGTAGCGGCTGTTTCTGGGCCCCGGCAGGAAGAGGACACATCTGTCTTCGTGGAGGTATTTAGGACATTGGGCGTGAGCCAACGGCTGGCACCCACGGCGGGGAAACGTGTTCCTCTCTTCCTCCGAGATCCCGGGGATTGGGGCGGAGCATCTTTTTCGTCCTCCTCGCTTGGTTCTAAAATGACTCGGGGGAGGGAATAGAGGGGGTGATGGGTACTTCGAGTTCCATCTGGAGGACATGGTGCCTGGTAATTCCCATGGACTTGGCAATGGGGCCGCCCTCTCACCGTGTCACATGCTTAACGAAGCGAGGCCCGTCCCATCGCTGTTCACCGCGGCGCCGACATCACCCACGCTAATCCCGGAACAATGAGCTCCATGGAGACGCTGGCCTTCTGGGTTCCAAATGAACGGAGCGGCAGCGCCCACTCTCCCCGTTTGATCCAGGCCTGGACCTGGCGGGGTGCCAGCGTGCTGGGTTGTGCCCTGGGAATTCATCTCCCGGGCCAGCCCTCCTCAGGCCCGCCTGCCAGGACCTGCGTCCTAATCCCTTAAACGTTTCCCGCTAACAATCCTCAGGGGGCCGTGCGCTCCCCAGACAGCCGTGTTCCGCCAAGGCCATGCAAATCCAGCCGCTTCTGCCTGCTTTCGTCTAGGGAGGCGTCGATAGTTCCCCCAGCTGGCGTGGCTGTGCCCAATCCTCACACAATGCACGCGGCCCCTGGCCCGTCTTAAGCTCAGCGGGGTCCACCACCCTGCCTTGGGGGCCTGGTTCTCTCCCTGTGCACCTGCGAAGGGTTCAAGCAAAGGGCCGGCTGGCTCTCCCTCTGCTTCGCCATGTACGCGGGGCCAGACGCTTTGGCTTGGTCAGTGATGGGGACTGGAGTCTGGAGTCCCCGCTGGATTACGTGTGAAGAGAAGGCCTTGGGCCCTGCGGGTCCCTGGTCCCTCTGGGTCCGGGGAAATGAGGACATCGGGGCTTGTTTTCAGGAATAAACCCGGGAGGAGCTTTTTCTTCCAAGCCGAGCGCTTTGGGGGAGGGAGCCGAGCATTTTGTCAGAAAAGCAATTTCTTGGGTTTTCTCTGAACTGCTGCTTCTGTCCTGCTGGCTCTTTCCCAGGGGAGTGATTTTTTGTTTGTTTGTTTCTCTGTATCCAAATAAAAGAACATGTTCAGGATGCTAAAAAGGAATGAGTGAGAGATCGACAGCCTTTTTCATGAACACATCTTTATCAGATCTGTGTGCTGGGGTGAGTGCTGGGTCAAAGGGCAGCTCCACATCCACCCAGGAGCCCCGGGGCCTGGGTGCATATCCTGCCTTCAGTCCTCAGTAGCTGCATGAGGGTGCGCCAGGCAAGCGGCCATCCTGGGCTGTGGGTTCCTCTCAGGTAAAGGGGGGTGTCCACCAGACCTCACTCTAAAGCTCTCAAGCTAGTATCTGGCACTGAGGAGGTGCTGTGTGAGTGTGTGTGCCAGTGCTAGTTGCCACCTTTGCTGCCGCCACTGCTGCTGATACTGTTATCATTTGTTGCTGAGAATATAATTGTCCACAAAGACAAAACCCGCCACGGTCCTTGTGCTTTTCGGGCACCGTTTCCTGGGGAGGCAGATGCTACATCAAAGAGTGTAGTGACTGGCCGAAACCGGTTTGGCTCAGTGGATAGAGCGTCGACCTGCAGACTCAAGGGTCCCAGGTTCGATTCCGGTCAAGGGCATGTACCTTGGTTGCAGGCACATCCACAGTAGAGGGCATGCAGGAGGCAGCTAATCGATGTCTCTCCTCTTTGTTTCTAACTATTCCTCTCCCTTCCTCTCTGTAAAAATTCAACAAAATATATAATAAATTTAAAAAAAGAGTGTAGTGACTGTAACGGATAAACAGACAGAGTATCAATAGCACGTGCTGAGATGAAGGAGAGAGAACGGGTCCCAGGCACATACAGGAATTGTCCTCGTTGGGACAGTCAGCAGCGGCTTCCCCGAGGAGGGGATGAGTGAGTGGTGATCGAAGGAAGGGGAGGCCTTCACTCATGACAAAATAATTACATCAGAAAATACCACCCGTACCCCAACATCGCCCATCATAGTAACCACTATTAGCATGTCACTGCAGGGTATGAAAGGGACGTGACCTGGGTGCTGGGTGTGTTTGGGTCCTGAGAATGGGTCCTGGTAGACACACTTGGTGTGGAAGCGGAATGGGGTGATGGTGGAAGCCACATGCTGACCTTCTCTGGAGATGCCATTCTCGAAGGATAAAATGAGAAGGCCACGGCCAGAAGATGGCCAGGCCATTGGCCACCTCTCCCTCCGTCACCCGTCTTTTCTTTGTCGCTGTGTTGTAGGGAAATAGAGATGAGCTACAGGGGTGTTTGTGGGACCGGCCCTTTATTACAGCTGGACGCGTGCAGCCCTGCCTTCGGGTTAGAATAATCACATCCCCTTTGGAGCGACCATCCACGTCCGCAGTAACCGAGTTTGCCATAATGGCTTCCGGTGGGGGTTTCTGTTGTGCGGTGGCTGAATTCGGAGTGCATCTTTTTGTACCTTTTAAATTAATTTTCAATTAAGCTCTGAAATGACAAAGTATAAAATTAACTAACTTGCAATTAATTCCAGCAGTATTTATGCAAAAATCCGAGGCATCTGAAAGATGGGGGCGCATGGAGTAATTAGTTGTGGTTTTTTTCCACGGCCATAATTGCAGTGATGAATATGTATGAGGCCGGTTAGGAGAGGAACGCACAGCAAGCAATTGTATTTAATTAAACTTCTAGCTGGCTTAGCTCGGGGAGCCTGCATTGCGTGCTAGTCTCCCCAAACAGCTCCCCTCCCAGAACATAAAGGAGACGGTCACAGGCGCCTTCTTTCTCGCTCTTCTTTGCATTGCACAGACTTCCTGGCTCTCCTGGATTTTGATGTCCAGGGACCATCATTAGATGATCGTTGGATCGTCGTTGTTCAGGGAATTACCTACTATTTTTACGCCAAACCCAGGCCAACCCTAGTGCATAGGCCAACCCTTGTGTCGTGCAGCCTGTGCCAAACGCCCTTCATTGGGCATCTCTGGGGCATCCTTTTTGTAGTGTGGGGTGCAGGAAGTGGTTCCTAACAAGACTGTGATGGTAACAGCCTGGTGTAATCCAGTTCCGACTAGACTGTCACTGCAGGCTGCTCAATGCGCTAAGCACAGGCCATGCGGGGTTCTCTCATCCTCCTCGCCACCGTGGTCTGAGATGATCAAGGAGCATGCTGAGTCACTCACTGAGGAAGTGGCTGAGAAGAGATTTGAACCCGGCTCTTTCTGATCCTAAGACCTGTGTTCCTTGCCATTCACTCCCTCTCATTCTTCTCCAGTTGGAAAATAAAGGAATTGCGTTAGTCCCCACTGTAAGCTGCCAGTGGAATTATTTAACTCCCTTGTTTATCTGAGGTTGCCTTCCTGCTCCGATGGAGGTTCCAGGGCAGTGGTCGGCAAACTGCGGCTCGCGAGCCACGTGCAGAGGCCCCGCTGATGATGCTGGCTCGGTATCCCTTTCACCAACCATGGTGCTGTGTGCTTTCTAACGGCCATGTCTGATCTTCACAGACACCCCAGGAGATGGCTACTCTTGTCCCCATTTTACAGATGAGAAAAACCGAGGCCGCAGAGTTTCAGTAACTTGTGGCAAAGCTCAGAGATGGTAGAGCCAGGATTCACACGCAGGTCTGTCGGCCTGAGGAGCCTGTGGTCTGTACTGGACATCCATCACCCCATCATCTTCTCAACCCCTTTTTGATGTCCGTGGGCAGCCACCCACCAGGAAAATAGTCTTCAGTCTTGTCCCCCTGGTGGGAGGAGCCAGAGTCTGAGTGTTTGGAAACCTTAGAAGATTTCCCCCGGCTGCAAATGAGGTGCTATTTGGATGATTGTAAGGAACTTTCTAGAATCTCCAGAGCAGCGGATCATTGCAAGATCTTGTGTTCATTTAACCCAGGGCACTTCTTCTGAGGTTCTACTTCCACATGCATGACCTTGCAAAGGCCCTCGACCTTACCCATTGGGCCATGCTCTCTCAGCCAGTGACTTCCTTTGATGTTTTAAATGCTCTGAGGTCAGTGGTTTCTGTCTAGAATAGTGTGTGACTTCTGAGGCAGGTACAGCTCCCAGCAGGGCCGGGATGGCCCCCGTGAATGCTGGTTCCAGGGCCCTTTCCCCGTTCTCATTAAGCTCAGTGATTTTATTTTGAAAATTTTTTTTTTTTAAATCCCATCGCAAATGTGCATGCCAGGCCACCATTAGCAGAACCGGAAGGACCTTTTGACAAGTGAAGCAGCTTCCTCCGGATGCAATGAAGCGATCTGGGGCTGAATGTGTTTGCGGGCAGACTGGCTGACATCAGTGGACAGAAGCGCTTTACCACACGCGCGCATCAGAGAAGAATCAGGCTCCGGGCAACCAGTCTGGTGTCTCCTTCATAAATGGGGCGTTGCAGGCATGTCAGGTCTCAGCCCAATCGGGATGTCATGTCGGGCACATCGTAAAGCGATGAGGAAACTGAGGCACAGAGGAAGTAAGCAGCTTGCCCAAGTTGGAGAATGAGCCAGCCAGCGGCCAAACTGGCCCATGCCCCATCCTCCTCCCTCTGCCCCCTCGTCCCTCCCAGGGTGTCCAGCGACGCTAAGTTCTTCTCCAGCTGTTTTCTGAGTTTTCTGCTGTCATTGGAGTTCCTTTGTCAGTGGTTTCCGTTTTCCTCTAGTTCTTACATCTGTGAAGTTTTCCCAGAGGGTTGTCTCACATCCCCGCCTCCTGCCAGCCGGGCTCAGGCCAGGATGCCAGCACGTGCCCCGCAGAAGTCTGCGGCGAGCTGGCGGCCCCAGGGCGCAGGCCGCCTGTCCCATCCACCCCCAGCTCCTTCCTCCTCTTTATTAATAAGTGACCCGCATTCTCTGCAACTCGGGTGTGTGTTTTACAGGCTCCTCTGAAGCTCAAGATCAATAATTCATTCCACTTGGATTTGCCGTGTTCTCATTTCTCACAAAACCTGCATTTAGGATAAGCTCAGGCAAGAAAACCCTGGTCCCTCTGAGGTCTCTGTGGGCGTGGAGAGTTCCCATCCGCTGGGCTCACCCACCGTGGACTGTCACCAGTGTGCAAGGCCAAGGAACTCGCAGCTCGTCTCTGTTCTCTGCATGGAGTGGAACTCCAGGGCCTTGTTCCTTCGATGGCTCTGTTTCTCCTCTCTGCTTCTTGGGAAATGGCTTTCAAGAAGTGGGGCGGCGGGCACAGGAGTCACGGTCCTCGCCCTGGAATTGTTTGGACCCAGCGGTGCCCACCCTGAAAGCCTATTGGCACAGCATCTTCTGTCCAAATGACAACTGATGGCAGTGGAGTTGCCACAGGTGATCGTACCTTTAGCTTAAGACTCGGGGTTGAATGGGCTTCTAAGCCAAGGCAATCAGAGAGGTTTGCAGCACCTCTGATCCCTCCAAGTCTTCATAGACCCCAAAGGGTCATGTGCTTGTCTACCTGTCATCAGACAAGCTCCCGCTTACGTCTGTGTTGAGACCACGAGGGAAGTCTGTAATCATGACTGATGATGAGCATTCCTCCTTTGAAGCCAATTTTTTAAAAAATTAACCAAGTCTCCCTTTACCTCCCTCGTTTGTGTGTCCAATTACTGCCATCCGACAGAGATGCTGTGGCAAGAGGAGCTTTGCAGGGGGTGATAGCAGGGCCAGCAAACTCTCAGAAGCGATGGGGAGAATGTTAGTTGACCTGAGTCTAGTCAGTGTGCCTGCTCCCTGAGTGTCCGGGGAAGATCCGGGGTTGGTGTTAACACCGGTGTCTCCTTGCTGCTCTGGGTGGAGGCGCCACCAGAAGAAGCATCTGAGCTGTAAAAACCACAGGATTGAGCCTAGACCGGTTTGGCTCAGTGGATAGAGCGTCAGCCTGCGGACTGAAAGGTCCCAGGTTCGATTCCGGTTGGGGGCATGTACCTTGGTTGTGGGCATGTCTCCAGTATGGAGCATGCAGGGGGAGGCTGGTCAATGTCTCTTTCT
>PVJN01017778.1:0-39949 GCA_004026805.1 Lasiurus borealis
AAGCCATGGCGAAAGGCAGACTTGCCGAAAGATCGCCCACGGGGTCACTCCAGTCGACCCCGGCGGGGGACCGGGCTGCGGCGCCGCGGGGTCCCACCGCGCCGGGCGGCAAAGACCACTTGAAGGGTGAGTGGGTCCCGGCCCCAGAGAGCGGGGCCTGGGTCTGAGGTTGGAGGGAGGGGGCCGGCAGGGGCTCCGGCGGGGAAAGGACCCCAGCTTGGGTTCCGGGGGTTGGTTGGGGGGGGGGGTGTCTGGGGCCTGTTCTCTCTCCCTGGCGAGAGAAGAGAGAATGGGGGACCTGACCCGGGTTTGGGCCGCTGCCCGGCACAAGGCGGGACACCCCAGTAGGTGAGCCGTAAATAGTTTTTTTTTTTTTAGTTAAACTCAGTGAAAAGAAGGAAGGGCATTGGCTTGTGGACCCTAGGGAGACGGTAAGGTGGGTAATACTGAAGCTGTAAGGAACTTGGGCTCTCGTTGCTTTATTTTTGTAAACGAGGAGGCTGAGGCCCTGAGTGGCGGCTGTGTGACTTGCAGAGTGACAACCGGGTTAGAAATGTATTTACCTACGTGCAGGTGTGACTGACTTTCCAGGCGGCAGGGACACTTGGGTTTGAGCCCCTGCTTTTTACTCCTTACCTTATTGACTTTGGACTCGTTATCTTTCCAAGCTTCGTGTCTTAAACTGTACGGTGGAGTGGATGATAAAAGTAATGGTATCTGTTTAGATTGGTACGTGGTTTAAACGAAGTACTGATTCGTGTAAAGGACTTGGTGTAATACTTGGCTTGTAGGAAGAAAGGGCTAAATGTTAGCGATTACTATTGTAGCTATAAGAACTCTCTCAAGCTGCTTTTTCCCTCCCCACTACACCATTCTTGAGGCTTTAAGTGTTATTTTAAGAAAAAGGAAAAAAAAAAAGCATACCTAGAAATAAAATATTTTGATTACACCTTGGCAGAAGGGTTTTTTCATGGCTTTCCGGCAGCTAACATGATCACGTTCTTTAGATGCTTTGAAAGCCCATTAACCTTGAAGAGATCCTATCAAATGGCCATTATGTTGTCTGCCGCTCACTCACACTATTGTGTTCCACAGCCGGTGATGGGTAGGAAGAGGGACTGTAAGAGTGTCTACCAACACTGTAACTATAGTCAATAATAGTATTGTACACTTAAGACTTATAAATATGAAGATAATATGTTTAACAATTCAGCTGAAATGCTTTTTGAATGGAATTTAAAATGTATTAAATGAAGAGTGTCTAGCAGAAAGTGGTATTTTATTTTTAAATAATTTAAAATGTCTCCAATGTATTTTGGCTTTTTAAGCTCTAGGCATAGACAATAGAACCAAATAACTTTAGTAACTCAGAAATTAACTGCTCTCAATGTATAAATCCACTCAAATGAAATAAATGTTATTTTGAAGATGCTGCTAGTGAAAGTGACAGTAACCTAGGGTTTTCCTGAAAAGTATTTTCCAGGTAGGGCATCCCAAAAGATTGTCATTTGCTTTGTGATGGCAGTCAGTTGATTTATTCTTTTTAAAAAAAAAAAAAAAAAAAAACTAATTCTGTTCAGAAAATAAAACTTTGAAGTCTCCAAAGTGCTTTTAAATTGTTTACCTTATTTTATCATTTGAACAACACAGTTATTTTTTATGATGCCGTCAAATGACTTCTGTAGATTACACATTATAGGAAGATAGAGGGAAGAGAAGTGAAAACATGCCTTCATGGACTAGTTGCATTTGGATAAATAGATTTTGGATAAGAGAAGGGAATATGATTGAAGGTAAATGTGAACCCTTTATGTGTATCAATAAAGAGAGTAATTTATCAAGGGCAAATAATGTTTGTAATTAGTAGGAACTAAAGTTGGCTATGGCATGTTCAAAATTATCTAATAATATAAAGGACTTTAAAGGGCTAGGCAAACCCAGCTGGTGTGGGTCAGTGATTTGGCTATCAACCTATGAACCAGAAGGTCACGGTTTGATTCTCTCTCATCATTGATGTTTCTATCTTTCACTCTCCTTTCCTTTCTAAAAATCAATAAAAACATTTTTAAAAAATGATTCCTAGTTTTTCCTTTTTCTTGTCTTTCTTTGTCTCTATTTGTCTGTCTCTAGTTAGTGTTAGGGATTCTCTGAACCTTTCATGGGTAGGAAATTTAACATAAGAGGTTTTGATTTACTTGCTGGTGGTAATCAGCTGTGATGTGATGTCATTCGAAATACTTTGCCACCGATTTTTCAGGTTATAAAAAAAAGAATTTTTGTTCACTGCAGATGGTAACTTGACATTCAAAAAAAAAAGGTTTTAAAGAACAGATAAAATTGTTAGTAACTCTTAATTGAAAAATTCATACTAATAACACTAAATAAATTTTTATTTTTATTAATTGACATATCTACCTAACTTTGACAAATAGTTGTCATTGTGAGTATGTTTTCAGTATTTCACACGGTATATGCAATGTTTGGTACATTTGGTGTGTGTCTTGCCATGACTCCGGTCGGTCTGTAATCTAACATCTGAGCCTTACAGACTGAGGACTACTGTGAAGACTTGAGGAAGGCAATGACACTGAAATCTAATTATTGCACGATGAAGAAGGGTGAGAAACAGGAGGTAGAACCACTTAAAAAGCTCTTGACCTATTTTATTTTCTTTTGTATTATTTGCCATTGATGATCTATTTACTAGCAAGTTATAGAAGTTCCCCATTTTTACTTAAGAGCATTCCTAAAATCTTGTTTTTTCCACATGTAAATTATTGCCCTTTTGAGCAGTATGAAATCAATTTGATAGTAAAGATGAGCCATTTAAAAAAGAGAAAATAGCAGAGTGCTTTACAGGTAGTAGGGGATATTTTCTTTGAATTTCTTTTTAGTTATATAGATTTTTAACGTGTGTGTGTATATACATATATATATATATATATATATACATATATGTATATATATATTTCAGAGAGGAAGGGAAAGGGAGAGAGATGGAAACATCAATGATGAGAATTATTGAATAATTCAATCCACTGGGATTGAGCCCACAACCCAGGCATGTGCCCTTGTCCAGAATCAAACCCAGGACCTTTCAGTTCGCAGGTCAGCACTCTATCCACTGAACCAAACCAGCTAGGGCCAGTTATATAGATTTTGTGTGTACCGGATCATGATATAAAATACATTGCTTATTGTGGAATGCAGGCGAAAATGTTTGAGAAACACTGTCTTGAAGTTGATTTTATTGCTTTTAGAAGATAATATTGCTAGAACTTGGACAATAAATCCTTCTGCGATGCTTATTCTAGAAGCCACCATGCTAATTAGTTTCAACAAATACTCTTTGAGGATCTGCTATGAGCAAGGTACTAGCTAAGAGGAAAAAGAAAGCTTTGTTTGCCGATATCTGGGAACTAAAGTTAGATTAAAATTGGCAACTGGACATTAACCAATGTATTATTAGCTTGATTTGTTTATGCCAGTTCCAATCCAAATATTATGTATCAGGGTTCTTTTGCTTATAATTAATAGAAAACACAACTTAAAACCCTTGCTAAAAGGAAGTTTATTGCTTCATAGAACTAAAAAGTTGAGAGATTAAGTGGGATTCACCGGCTTTTAGTCTAGAACCAGTAGTGGCTCAATGGTAACATCAGGATTAGATTTCTTTCATGCCGTGGTCTGCTTACTTGATGTCAGCTTTACTTTAATGTTGATTCCTCTTGAAGTTAGCTAAATGCTATCTTGTTAATTTTTAATTTTGAGAATCATTTTCTTAACATTACTAGTAAAAATCTGGTTATTCACTCTGATTAGACTGTCAAACAAATGCATTATTGTCAGAAGTTAAGAATAACCTGATTGGGTCAGCCTGTTCTTGCACCTAGAAAAGAGAATAGGAATGAAGAAAGTGAACTTATAACACCAATTTTGAGTTAGAGTTCATATAAGGAAAGGTTAAGGATTCCAATCAAAGGTGCTGCTTCAGATGATACACTATCAAGCCCAGACTGTGTTTTCATGAAAGGAATAGAAGTGAGGAATCCAACAAAGATAAAAAATGGAGTAAGTAAGCTCAAGAAAGAATACAAGCAATCAAAGGATGACATATTGGAGTTTAAAATATCCGTGGTAGAGCAGTCGTAGGTGATATGAGAAATTAGTGTACCCCTGGAAATGATTGGCTAAAGTTGAATAGAAATGAAAGTCTAAAAATTTTGAGGCTAGGTGAATCATACAAATGGATGATGAATCCTTTAGGATTATGAAGAAGTTTGCTATAAGCTTGATTTCAGTCTTCAGTGAATGGAGGGAAGTGCCTAAAAGGCACATCTAACCAGATGATAGTGAGTGAGGGTGTGTGGGTTGAATGGTAGCAGAATTGTAGGGCATAAGCCCTAAGAGAATGAGCTTTTATACAAAATAGGTAGTGCTGTTTCTTCTGCTATCTACAAACATACTTCTGTGATTTTTAATGGTTATTTTTTTATAATTTATAGTTATTTTAACTTTTAAATTTGTTTGATGATATTACCACTTGTATTAATAATTTAAAAAATTGATAGTCTTTGAAGTAAAATTTTCTTCTAATTGTACTACAGTAGATTCTTGTGACCTTAAAAACTTGTTAGAGTCTCTGTAAAGTAGGTCTAATGGAAATAGAATATTGAGAACAAGTGGACTAGATGACCATTAAGAGTCATTCCTAAGATCTTAGAGACATAGGAAGATTTTGATTTTCAAAAGGTTTTGATATGTAAGTAATAAGAGAAATAGGAAGTTAGTACAGGGACATTAAGATTAAATTAGGCTTTTTCAGGATGTATATATACATATTAGAAGTAGAGAAAAGGTACTAGTAAGAGGGAAGAATTAAAGATATTGAGTGAATGGAGAAATAATTCTGAGAGCAACATCTGAAAGGAAATATACTGGCATTTAATGCAAAGGGGAACGGGACAAGGGAAGATAATTTTGTGAGAAGATCTTGAGTTAGAGATGGGGAGCTCACTAAAGTGTGGAGGCAGTGTCATTGGTTGGTAGTAGTGGAAGGTAAAATTAAAGGCTTGAAGAGATTTGAAATAGCCCTCTTGGAGAGTGCTGTAAAAGAATTATTGTTTCCCAGTGATAATCTTAATTGAAGATAGAAAGACATGTGAACTTGTTCTAGGCCAAGGGAACACGGTGATCTGACTTTTTCTAACAGTACCTTTGGCCTGGGAGGGGGTTAGAAAGCAGATAATGGGATGATTCTGATTGGGAATTGGTATGATGGAAGAGTTAGCTGTTAAATGAATATACAAAGTACTGGTTAGGGTAGCTCTAAATGCTTAATGACACATGTGTCTAATGCAAGAAGAAGGCACATTATAAATATAGGGTGTCCCCAAAAAATGTATACATTCTTTAATAGCTGATAATTCACTCAATTTTCACAGTTTAACTAGTGATTTTAAGTAATGGGTGAAGCCAGACTGAACTTTGAACAAAGAAAATTTATCCTAACTTGCCACTAGACTTTTTTTTAATGGGGATACATAAAAGATAAAGTTTACAGTACAAAATCAGTAACAATTGACTAATTGAGAGCACACAAATACTGAATGAAATTATTCTTGATGTTTGCAATTCCATTGCTTCGAGTTATCAGCAGTGCCCGGACCAGATTTTTAAGGGTTATTTTTAATTTAAAAAATAAAAGATACTGATTTTAAAAATTTATTCATTTGAAAACAGGCATTGATAAAAAAAATCATTCATTTCTATAGAATCTTGTAAAATTTGAAAATGAACTATATGTTAAACACTGACTTTATAATCATTCAAAGTGCATGTACATTTTTGGGGAACACCCTGTATGTCTGTTACACATTTAAGTGTAGAGTTCTTAGAACAAATTCTTTACCTTTTATCTGTTTATAACTAAATGACTTACATGCTAGTAACTGGGCTTATTAGGATTAAACTCAAGAAGGATTTTTGAATTATAATAACCAGTTTTCCCTATTAACCAGTTTGTATGAAAGAAGGCTTCAGAATGGAATGCCACTTAGTTTTATTGCATTCTTATCAGTGTTTGTGTGTGTATTACTGTTGAACACAATGTTTACAAAAGTTTGCCCAATTTTAGAAAGTGAAGTAAATGAACTTGGAGATTAATTTGTTCAAGTGTCTATATATTTCATCATCCAACTGTAAGACAGGTAGCAATCAAATGTATACTCAAAGAACTCTCAGGGTAGTGTTCTGTAGTCCAGTTTAATGTTGTCTGACACCTTTCTCCCCTCTAACCCTTTACTTAGGACTGGTGAGTTCATAATAAGAAGAAAAATATTACAGTTTAATTTTAGGATTAGCATGTTAAATGTCTTAATTTTTTTTAAGTATGTTTTTATTGATTTCAGAGAGGAAGGGAGAGGGAGAGAGAGATAGAGACATCAATGATGAGAGAGAATCATTACTTAAATGCATCTTGCACACCCCCTACTGGGGATGGAGCCAGCAATCTGGGCATGTGTCCTGACCGGGAATCAAATCAGTGACTCTTGGTTCCTGAGTCAACACTCAACCGTTGCGTCACACCTGGTTGGGCTAATTTTTAATTTAAGAAAACTATGTACCTGTTGAAGTCTTCAAAATGTTTAGACATGGCCGGGTGGCTTAGTTGGTGGGAATGTTTGGTCCATAAACCAAAAGGTTGCAGTTCCATACCCAGTCAGGGCATATACCCACGTTGCACCCTGGTCAAGGTGCATATGGGAGGCAACTGTATATTCTTTTTAATATATATATATATTCTTATTGAGTTCAGAGAAGAAGGGAGAGAGAGATAGAAACATCAATAATGAGAATCATTGATCAGCTGCCTCCTGCACGCCCCCTACTGGGGATCAAGCCCGCAACCCAGGTATGTTGAATTGGCTTTAGTGTGCACTGGATATTTTTGACCAGAATTGAACCCAGGACGTTCGGTCCGCAGGCCAACACTCTAGCCACTGAGCCAAACTGGCTAGGGCAAGGCTGTATATTCTTTCCTCATCTTTTAGTCTTCAACTAAATTTCCACCTATTCTTTGAATTTTGCTTCCATCACTACTAGCCCAGTAATCTTGCCTTTCTATAAACTTCAAAGCCCCTTTTAACATTCCTTGGAGGTCTAGCTAAGAGCAGTATCAGAGTCTTAAGAGTTGAGCAAAGTATTTGGTACATAATCAATGTTCAGCAGATAGTAGTAAGCAACTATACATTTGAATGCACACCTTGCATAGTAGAAACCCTAAGAGAAGTTCCAAGAAAGGGGAGAAAATTAACCATTTATTCTTAGAAGTTATTCTATGTACACAAATATCTACAGGATGAAACAACAAAAAATCAAGTTATTGTGGTTTTGAAGAGTTTAAAAGATACCCTTAATATTAAGTTATTTGTATAAGTACTTTTTGTACTCTGAACCTGATTGTAGCAAGGAAGTAAGTGGAAAGTAAGGACAAATTAATTCCAGATAGATTTAAAAGTAGCATACCTTGAAGAAGTAATAGGCCTCCAGAAAAATCATACAGACTATGCACTTATGTTAACCTGGTATTTGTTGTTGTTATTGTTTTTAGCGAGAGAAGAAGGGAGGGAGGGAGAGAAAGAAACATCAGTGTGAGGGAGAAAGATGGATTAGTTGTCTCCTACACATTCCAACCAGGTATTGAACCTGCAACCTAGATCTGTGCCCTGATCTGGAATCAAACCTGCAACCTTTTTGGTGTAGGGGACAATGTTCCACCAACTGAGCCACTGGGCCAGGGCAATGTGTCTTTGCTTTAATGTCAACCTATTGAAAATTATGTCAAAATACTCAATATTTATATACTAGAGGCCTGGCGCATAGATTTGTGCACTGATGGGGGGCATTGCCTGCGGGGATCCGCCTGCTGTGGGAGCACCACTTATCCTGGTCAGCCGAGCAGCTGTGAACCTACCCTGGGCAGCTATGGACCCGCCTTCTGAGCGGCTGTGGATCCACCCTCTGTGTGGCTACTCCTCCTGTGGGAGTGCACTGATCACCAGGGGGCAGCTCCTGAGTTGATCATCTGCCCGCCGGTGGTCAGTGTGTATCATAGAACAACCAGTTCTGGTTGTTTGCTGTTCAGTTGTTGGGTTTTTATAAATATAGATTATCTTTATTCCTTTTAATGTAGAATACATCTTTATTTAATGAAGTAGGAAAATAATCATTTTAGCCTTGTGAGAACAGTTTGTGTTTAAATAGGGATTTTTGGTTGAATTGGCTTTAGTGTGTACTGGATATTTTTATAACTTTTGGATGATTCTTTTTTTTTCAGGATGAATAGATATGATTTATTAAGAATCTTCAAGATATGCTTTGAATTAGGTATCAGAATTTGAGCAAAAATGTAGTGGGCAATTTTGCATTTGTTGTCATAAAATTCTACAAAGATCTTTTCATACTAGTATTTGACCCACCTCAGAGTTTATAGTCTCGGTTTAATTCTCTGTTCTGCAAAAGAGCATTTATACAAATACATAAATAGATTAATGAACTAGGGCAAGTATGTCAAACTCAGAGGCTAACAGGGGCCAAATAAACAAGATTTAAGTTTATGTGGGCTGCAAAAAAAACTAAAAACTTCAATTTTCATAGAAACATAGGTTTATTTCAATAGAGACATGCTAAATACAAAGGGCTGAAATAAATGAGTAATCATTAATGTAAAATAATAGAACATTTTAATAAAAATATTTTTTCGCCGGGACCAATTTGGCTCAGTGGATAGTGTCAGCCTGGGGACTGAAAGGTCCCAGGTTCAGTTCCAGGCAAGAGCATGTACCTTGGTTGTGGGCACATCCCCAGTAGGGGGTGTGCAGGAGGCAGCTGATCAATGTTTCTCTCTCATTGATGTTTCTAACTCTCTATCCCTCTCCCTTCCTCTCTGTAAAAAATCAATAAAAGTATATTTAAAAAATAAATAAAATAAAAATATTTTTTCTTGAACTAAACACTGAATAACTACACAAATAATTAAACATAACACAAATAAGTCTTATTTCTTTTTGTTCTCTGAAAGGGAAATATTTTCTGTTGCACACACCAAACAAAGTCAGTACAAGACTAATAATGTGGCAACCTGCTGCTAAAATATTCATTGCTTGTATTAGTAGATAGAAGTGGTGCGCCTGTGTGTAAGGCACATAAGGGAAATAAATGCAACACGATTATAGTAATCAGTCACTATCAAAAGTTGTAGTTCATTATTAATAACAAGAGGCCTGGTGCATGAAAATTCATGCACTGGAGGGGGTGGTCCCTCAGCTCTGGCCTGTCCCCTCTCACAGTCCGGGAGCCCTTGGAGGAGGGAGGCGACCTGGCGATCAGGGGAAGGCAATGCCCCATCACACCTCTTCTGCTGCCACTGCTGGCAGTGCAAGCCTCAGCCAGCCCTGGTTACCTGAGCCTCAGGTGGTTCTGGGTAGCTGAGCAGCCACCATTCGAGGCTTGCCTGTGCCTCAGGCTGGCCCTGAGCAGATGAGCAGCCAACATCT
The DNA here is from genome assembly GCA_004026805.1 of Lasiurus borealis. Classification (NCBI taxonomy): domain Eukaryota; kingdom Metazoa; phylum Chordata; class Mammalia; order Chiroptera; family Vespertilionidae; genus Lasiurus; species Lasiurus borealis. The sequence goes on from PVJN01017778.1 coordinate 9,558, forward strand.
GAGGCTTTCTCTGCGCCTCAGGCCAGCCCTGGGAAGTAGGGAGGCTGAGGGGACTCCAGAGGCAGGTGCACGAAGTGGCTGGGCCTGCCTGGGAGCAGGCTCAGACTTGCTGCATGCCTGCCACTCCAGTGGGGTTGAGGGGACTGGGAGCTGCCATCTTGTGGCTGTGGGCACCACCATCTTTGAGGGCGAGGCAATCAATTAGCATATTCTCTCCTTATTGGCTATGGGTGCCACCATCTTTGAGGGTGGGGAAGTCAATTAGCATATTCCCTCCTTATAGGTTGTGGGCATTGCCATCTGTGCAACAGCATGAGGGTAAATTAGCATATTCCCTCTTTATTAGAATTATGTATAACAGGATATTATAAAATTTAAGCTATGAAATTTTTATTAAATCATTTCTTATACACCATTTTTGATTGGGCCACAAAAATATTCATTGTAGGCCGCATGTGGCCTGTGGGCCATACGTTTGACATGCTTGAACTAGAGTATTCAGAGGCAGACATACTGTTGCATTGACTGGGTGGCTCAGTTGATTGTTCTCCCATACACCAAAAGATTGCAGATTCAGTTCCCAGTCAAGGCACATACCTAGGTTGTGGATTTGATCCCTGGTTGGAGTGTGTGCAGGAGGTAACTGATGGAAATTTCTCTCTAACATCAATGTTTCTTCTCTTTCTCTCTCTCTCTCTCTCTCTCTCCCCTTCTTTTCCTTCCTCCCTCCCTCCTATACCCACTCTTCTCCTCCTCTTTTCCCATCACCTCTCTCCCTCTCTCCCTCCCTCCCTCCCTCCCTCCCTCCCTCCCTCTTTTTCTTCCTCTCTCTAAAATCAGTAAACACACACACACACACACACACACACACAAAACATATCCTCTGGTAAGGATTTAAAGAAAAAAAGGCAGGTATGCTTGGTTTATTTTTCATTGAAGGTGTCTTTTGTATTATTTTATGGTCCCACTAGTAGCCCCGTGAACAGATTCGTGCACATTGAAAGGAAATTAATTAAAAGAAATATCTCTGTTCACCCTTTCTCTATAAAATAAGTATCAGCCAAATTTACGATTGACAATGACAGACTGAAACGTGTGTACAATTGGCGCCAGTGAGAGCTTTATATGTATCACACATGTGCAAGTCAACTTAGTCTTTTATCTATAACTGGAGGCCCAATGCACGAAATTTGTGCAAGGGGCTCGGCACTCACAGCCATGGCAGCTTGCCTCCGCCTTCACTCCGGCTTTGTCTGGAAGGATGTTAGTTGTTTGGTCTAATTAGCATATTATGCTTTTATTATAAATGCTAATTATACTGGACATCATTCCAGATGACCTTCCAGACAAAGCGAGGGAAGCCCTTGTCCTGAGTGCTAAAGGGAAGCCAGTGCCAGCAGCTGGAGAAAGGAAGGTCTACTCTTGCACAAATTTCATGCACTGGGCCTCTAATATATATAGAATAAATGTCCTTAACTAGACCTGCTTTCTGATGTAGCTAAACTTTTTCCAGCCCAGTGAAGCACCCCAACTTCTCTTTCAGGTAATTGTCAGCAACACAACAGTAAATATCAACACGAAGCAAGTTATTATTGTAGATCACACAAGGAAAACATAGGATAAATATTTAACTGTTTGCCTATATTCTGCACAGTGAGAAACCTGAAGTCATTTTCAAAGTCCACCATTTCTTACTTTTCAGTCGGGTCAAGTTTCTAAACTTTCTAAATCTGTTTTCCGGCTAATGAAAATAGATTTCCAACAAGTCTTCTATCTACCTACTCAAGGACTTCTGTGAGGATCAAATGAGATGAGGCATGGGAAAATAATTCACAGACATTTGGTTAAAGTGTGAAATTTTGCACCTGGCTATAAAGCAAGTCATGTTCCTGGGCTGAAGAAACTGCAAGGAGGCTAGTCATCGCTAAGGATCGGAAGCCGGGCATTGCTATGTGATGTCGTTATCCGGGCGGACACTTTTATATGTATAGAATTTTTTCCTGCAGTGCATTTTCGTATCATAGAAGTATGATATGAGCAGATAAATTCCTATGTGTGTCTTGGTTTTTGAAGTAAAGTTCTTTTTGTGATTAAGATGAAACATAACAAAGTTAAAATCGTGGGTGCTAGTTGAGAGGTTAGACTGATTTGCGATATATATATATATATATATATATATATATATACATTATAGAAAATTGGAAAAGAACTTTTTTTAACCTTAGTGTTTACATACTAGAATTCTCAATAAACCTTATATTGTCTTTTAGAAAACCTGCTTTAATGAAAAGGTAAGAATAATTTACATTTAGTATATTAATGCGTTAACCTAAGCAATTGGTGTTTCAGCAGAGATTATGAATTAACTGTAAATTGATAGTATAAAATGCCTTGGAGATATACTTAACATTATTTGATTGCTTAGTATTTTTTTTTTAATAGTGTCATTTACCTTTAAAATAGGTAGGGTGAATCAGATTGTTGCTTCTGTGCATGCAGATTTCCTGGGTATCTCATTAAAATACAAATTCTGATTTAATAGGTCTGGGATTTTGACCTAAGAATCTGCAGTTTCAACATGCTCACTGATGAAGCTGATTCTTGTAATTCACAAAACATGCTTTGAGTAGGAAGGGGTTTCTATTGCTTTGTGTTCAACATAGAATTTAGCAAAACCTTGCTAATTCATTGTAACATAAAACTCATAATGAGACAGAAGTTAACATGAAAATTAAAGCTTTTGGGTTGAAAAGGAATGGTAATCCATTTAAACCAGCACAAATATAAAGCGAGTTTGCCTGGGAGACCAGGTGTTTACTTGCTCTCTGACCATGTGCTGACCACCAGGGGGCGTCACGGATGAAGGAAGGCCCTGATGGGCCTTGTCCACCAGCCAGGTCTGGGAACCCTTACCCGTTCATGAATTTTGTGCAACAGGCCTCTAGTAGATAATGAAATTGAAAGTCAGTGAGAACACTTAGAGCAATACCCATTTTCCCCTTTTGGTTTATCAACAAACCAATGCTACAAATTCTGGTGTGTTTTTTGTTTGTTTTTTTATGCTTCTAAAATGGATATGATATAGTCCAGACCTAGCTGGAGCTGCTCAGTTGGTTAGGCATTGTCCCTTGCACCAAAAGACTACCAATCCGATTCCTGGCCAGGGCACATGCCCGTGTTGTAGGCTGCAAATTGATATTTCTCTCTGTCCCTCCCTCCACCTTCCCATCTCTAAAATCAATAAAAACATATTTTAAAAATAAATAAATTAAAATAAAATGGATATAGGCAGAAAAGTACTATGCCTGGTTAATAAATGTCGGATATAACTATACCTGAAATTTAATGTTACAGTGTTTTGGGCAAAAGTGTGAATAGATTTTTGGGAGGAAAGCCTTTAAGGAAATTATTTGCTCTTTTGGAATACTGTCTTCCTTTATATTTATTGTAATTATAACACCTTTTATTTATTTATTTCAGAAAAAGCCTGTGCAGAAGCTGGGTCGGCAAGAATGTCACTTCTTATATTGGTGTCCATTTTCCTATCTGCGGCTTTTGTTATGTTTTTGGTATATAAAAATTTTCCTCAGCTTAGTGAGTAAGTATACTGAAAGAAACTAAAAATATCTAGACATCTGTAGATTAAAAGTTAAGCTAATTTTAAACAATAGAACTGTCATGGGATTGTATATCAGCTCTCATGGCTTGTAGCAAGTTCATATTGATATTGACACTTATTTAAATACTTCTTGCCCTGACTGATAAGAGATGGTTGAGCGTTGTCCCATGTACCAAAAAGTTGCTGGTTCGATTCTTGGTCAGGGCACATGCCCTAGATGTGGGCTTGATTTTTAGTAGGGGGAAAGTAGGAAGCAATGGATGGATATTTCTCTCTCATTGATGTTTCTCTCTTTTTCTCTCTAAAATCAATAAAAACATATTTTTAAAAAATACTTCTGCCCTAGCTGATTTGGCTCAATGTATAGAGCGTTGGCCTGCAGACTGAAGGGTTCTAAGTTCGATTCCGGCCAAGGGCACATGCCTGGGTTGTGGGCTCGATCTCCAGTAGGGAGTGTGCAGGAGGCAGCCAATCAGTGATTCTCTCTCATCATTGATGTTTCTATCTCCCTTTCTCTCTAAAAAAAAAAATCAATAAAATATATTCTCTTAAAAAAAATTACTTCTTTCCAAATATACCTCTTGATTTTCTATGAAAGGTTTTTCTAGCACTGCTCCTCTAATTAAGGTCTAATGTTTTTAATGATTTTGCATATATGTATGTGCTTACCTCCTTCTCCTCTTCTCCCTTCACTTGCATGAAACTAAATTAAGTTTTGTTAAACAAGTGGTGGTTTCTGACATTTTCTAAACTATTTGGTGTAATGCATTTTATTTTTTAATGGTAGTAGTGATCAAATAAATTTATTTTACAGTCTACTAATATAAAAGATATTGACCTGTATTTTGAAAAATAGTGATCATCTTGTCTTCTTTCCCCTTTTTATCCATTCCTGTTTTCTCCCTTCTTACTTACTTTTCTTTATAAACTATTTTTTTTTCTTCTGTTCACTCATTTCCTCATCCATTACTTCTGTGTCTCCTAGCACTTTTTCTTTTCCCTGTTTTATGGAAATAATATGGTCTCAATATGTACTTTTCACAGTGAAATGGACCTTGCAAAAGACTACTGAAATGTAGTTAGACTTTCAACCAGGGCCAGCCTGGTGTGGTAACAGGTAACTGAAATGTAATTTCAAAGTACCAGGAAGTTACTGTTTCCTCTAAATTCCTTTCACTAACAATTACTTATGCTTGAAAATTTATAGTGAAACTTACATATTACTTTGATTTCTTGAAATGCCTTTGGGAAGATAGCATGTATTATGTTAATAGTATGATTGAATTTTATATTCTTTCCAGTTTTGAACAGACAGTAGGATATAGAGAACTGATCGAAAGAGGGAACTAATGTAGAGTATAGATTAAGGTTGTCTTTGTTTTCACTCTGCTTTAAGAATAACATCAACTTGTATGCATGCATATAAGCATAACAAATGGACGCAAGACACTGGGGGGTGAGGGCATGTATGGGAGTAGGAGGGTGGGTGACAATGGAAAGATGGGTTCATATGTAATACATTAATTAAAATTTGAGAGGCAAAAAGAATAACATCACATGTATATAATAATATGTTATTATAAACCTGCTGTTCTGCTTATTTCTTTCTCTGTTTCTGTTATAGTGTATATAAGCATACATGTGGCACTTGTTAAATTTATAGTGAGAAAACCCACTTTAGTTTACTTGCTCTTTTTCCTTTTTTGTTTTTATTGATTTCAGAGAGAGGAAGGGAGAGATAGAGAGGGATAGAAATATCAATGATGAGAGAGAATCATTGACCTGGTGTTTCCTGCACAACCCCTACTGGGGATGAGCCTGCAACTTGGTCATGTGCCCTGACCGAGAATCAAACCGAACCATGACCTCCTGGTTCATGAGTCGACACTCAACCACTGAGCCATATAAGCCGGGCATTTACCTGCTATTTTTTAGGGCATCAGCAGTATTCTATCATTGTTCTTCAATGTCAGTTACCTTTTATCATGTAAACAAATGGGCACAATATACATTAAATGCAAAGTGATTATTTGAGGCTTTTAACAGCAAGAAATTATTCAGTTCCAAACAAGAAACCAAATATAAAGTAAAATTAATAGGAAGAAAATGTTGAAGTTTTTTTAAACTTATTTTCCAATTATAGTTGACATACAATGTTATGTTAGTTTCAGGTGTATAGCATAGAAAATGTTTTAAGTTTTCTGAATTCTGAGCTGGAATATTCCAGAAAATGTATAAATTATAAAATTTAATAAAATGTTTACTTAATTTTAGTTGTAATTATTATTGACTTTAGCTTATCATGAGGATTACCCAAAATGATGTTAAATGTATTTTAAATATTGCTAACATCAGTGGTTCATTTCTTAATTCAAAATTTATACTAATGTTGGAATAGATGCTTTAAAAAATTCATTTAGTTTGGGTCACCTTGAATTTTCATATGTAGAATACATGTCTCATATTAATTATATTAAAGCATTAAAAATATATGTACTTTTAAAATTAAAATGTATAAATTTATGCTTAATATATTATAGATCATGGCATCATTTTGGATAAAACGTCATGTTTTAAAGTTGACTGACTGCAATGTTAATTATCTTGGCAAATTTCTGCTTTAAAATTTTTCACTTTAATTTTATTTTTTTTAGAGAAGAAAGAGTGAATATGAAGGTTCCCAGAGATATGGATGATGCCAAGGCTCTAGGGAAAGTTTTATCCAAATATAAGGACACCTTTTATGTAGAAGTACTTGTAGCTTATTTTGCTACATATATTTTGTATCCTTTTAACTGAAAAATGTCTGCTAGTTTTGTTCAAGAGAATGGTTTTTTAAAAGATCTGCTGCTCAATTATACATAACTATTTTTCCTTTCAAAAATGATTAATGCAATATAATAATCTTAAATAGAATATTGAAAAATTAAAATGTGAAAATTTCTCACTTTAATCCTATCTCTTCCACTCTATTATTATTTTTGGATATTATTATATTTTATTGTATTCTGCTTATTTCACTTATTATAAACATTTTCCTCCCCTCTATATTATTTGAGATAATTGTTTTATTTATAATTACTTTATTTGTTGTCTTAATTTAATTTCAATAATAATTTTGAATTAGTAGTCACCATACCATAATTTTAAAACATTCTCTTAGGTTTGAAGATATAATTTGTGCTTAATTTTTTTTTTAGATGTTATGCTATGAATCTTTTTGTGTGTGATATTTTTTCTTCCATTTAATGTTTTCTTTGTCAAAAAAAATTCTAAAAGGATAATTATTCAGAGGATATGGATTTTTAAAATAGTATTTAGTATTCTTTGTTTTATAGAACTATATGTTGTATTTTTAACTAGTCAGGAAAATAACTTTATTCTTTCCAAATATTTTCAAGTTGCTTATGCTACTGGTGATTAATCTTCTTTTTATTAAGTCTTTATTGTTGAAACTATTACATATATCCTCTCCCCCCATGAACCCCTTTAGCCTACCCCATTCTCTCCCCCAGGCCTTCACCACTTTATTGTCTGTGTCCATGGGTTATGCATATATGCATACAAGTTCTTTGGTTGATCTCTTCCCACCCACCTACCCTTCCCCGCCTTCCCGCTGAGATTCTGCAATCTGTTCTGTGCTTCTGTGTCTCTGGATCTTTTTCAGTTTCTTTTGTTCATTAGATTCCACATATGAGAGAGTTCATGTGATACTTGTCTTCTCTGACTGGCTTATTTAGCTAAGCATAATAGTCTCCAGCATGTCATCCATGCTGTCTCAAAGGGCAAGAGATCCTTCTTTTTTTACTGCTGCATAAAATGGGGTAAATGTACCATAGCTTTTTTATCCACGAATCTACTGATGGGCACTTGGGCTGTTTCCAAATCTTAGCTATTGTGAATTGTGCTGCTATGAACATAGGCGTGCATATATTCTTTCTGATTGGTGTTTTGGGTTTCTTAGGATAAATTCCTAGGAAGTGTCTATTTAGATCCTTTGCTTATTTTTAAATTGGATTGTTTGTTTAACTTTTGTTGAGTTGTATGAGTTCTTTATATATTTTGGATATTAACCCTTTATTAGATGCATCATTGCTAAATATGTTCTCCCATGCAGTGGGTTCCCTTTTCATTTTGTTGATGGTTTCTTTTGCTATGTAAAAGCTTTTTATTTTGATACAGTCCCATTTGTTTATTTTCTCCATAGTTTCCTTTGCCTTAGGAGATGTATCTGTAAACATATTGCAATGAGTGAGGTCTGAGATTTTGCTGCCTATGGTTTCTTCTAGGATTTTATCATTTCACAGCTTACATTTACATCTTTTATCCATTTTGAGTTTATTCTTGTCTACGGTGTAAATTGGTGGCCTAGTTTCATTTTTTTTTTTTTTTTGCATGAATCTGTTCAATTTCCCTAACACCATTTATTGAAGAGATTGTCTTGACTCTGTTGTATGCTCTTGCCTCTTTTGTCAAATATTAATTGAGCGTAATGGCTTGGGTCCATTTCTGGGGTCACTGTTCTACTCCATTGATCTAAAAACCTGTTCTTGTGCCAGTATCAGGCTCTTTTGATTACAGTGGCTTTGTAGTATAACTTGATATCTTTTATTGTGATCCTTCCAACTTTGTTTTTCTTTCTCAAGATTGCTGTAGCTATTTGGGGTCTTTATTGGTTTCATATAAATTTTTGGAATATTTGTTCTAGGTCTGGGAAATATGCTATTATTTTCATAGGAATTGCATTGAATCTATAGATTGCTTTGGGTAGTATGGACATTTTAATGATGTTAATTCTACCAATCCATGAATACTATATATTCTTCCACTTGTTTATATCTTACTCTATCTTTTTTTTCAATATCCTATAGTTTTCCGAGTACAAGTCTTTTATCTCCTTGGTTAAGTTTATTCCTAAGTATCTTAATATTTTGTTATAGTGGTAAATGGGATTGTTTGTTTAGTTTCTCTTTCTGAGAATTCATTATTGGTGTATAAAATTGCCACTGATTTCTGAATGTTAATTTTGTATCCTGCTACATTGCCGAGTCTCTTTATTAAATCTAGTCGTTTTTTGATGGAGTCTTTAGGATTTGCTATGTACGATAATCATGTCATTTGTGAATAATAATATGTATTAGATTATATATTATACATATAAAAAATAATGTCTAAGTAACAAATACATTGACAGAAGCTTTTGCGGCTAAGGCAAATATTGCTTACTTAATGTGCTTTGTGTAGGCCCTTTGCATTATCTTCCCTATTTTATCAGTGTAAGAGAAAAGAAATACCAATCTAAACAGAGCTAGAAAGTTAAGTTCAAATCACATTCCTATGCAGAGAGAATAGCTTAATTAATATTACAAGATAAAGGACAGGGCTTATTAAACCATTCTAAGAGATACAATCAGCAAAACTTAAAAAGTGATTAATTCTGCAAATGATGGTTTCTTCAATAAATACATTGAGAGAAAGAAAAAATAAAAGCTGTGCTTAAGTGATATAGTAAGCAATATCATGTTTGAGCATTTTTTTATCCTGATTTAATCAAACTAGCCATAAAAGAAAAATTCTGAGGCCTTTGAGAAATCTGAATACAGACTAAATAGATATTCAGGATAGTAAGGAATTATAGTAAGAAATCTCTTGAAGTCAATGACAATGGTATTATAGTTATGTTAAAAAGAAAAGGAATCCTTATCTTTTTAAAGTATTAAAGTGGTTGCACATGAATTGATATGTCTGGGATTTTCTTCAAAACAATCAATGTAAGGGAAAAAGACAAAATCAGATTGGTTGAGTGTTAATTGTTGAACCTGTGCATAGGTATATAGGGTATCATCATACTAATTTTTCTACTTCATATGTTGGAAACTTTTCCATCAGGTTCTAAAGAACCCTGTTATAAATAAATTGATAAAATTTATTTTTAATGAAGGCATCCAGTAGAGAGAGAAAATTTGAGACTGGTGTTTGATTAGCAAGATTGAATCAGAGGTAGAGAATTCAGAGTTATCAACATAAATGGCCATATACTTGAAATCATGCAAATTGCTGAATTTATCAAAGGAAAGGAAAAGAAGAGTATGGCCAACAGAATGGTAGAAAAATTTTAAGAGTTGAGGGTGAAAAGAAGAAAAAAGCTAGAGATGGAATGATCTGTAATGTAGAAGAAAAGAACTTTTTTTTAAAAATGAGAGTATGCTTAATCCTATGTAGGAAATACAAAAAAAAATAATAATAACTTGAGAAAAGTCATTAATTTTGGCCAGGAGGATGTTTCAATAGAGTGATGGATGGGTAAGCAAGGTTGTAAGGGAAGAGGAGAGAATGTCTTGCAAGGAAGAAAGATGAGAGGCAATAGTTCGTTGGTCAAAGAAAGCCTAGATTTTCTTTAAAGGCATTTGAGTGGTTTTAAACAGGACAGCTCCTGTGGAAGAACAAGAGGTTTCAGAAACAAAAGAGGAGGGAGAAGATTTAAATGAAAACATGAGTAAAGTGGAAACTAGAGAAAGAAGGAGGAGACTCTATGGATGAAGACAAAAATTTTTAAGTAGGAAGGAGAGATGATGAGGAAGTTCACTCAGTCTGACTGACCTTGTAAGTAATAATGTTAGGGCTTAAAAAGGGGTCCAAGCGAAAACTGGCAACTAAAGGGAAAAAAATTGTTTTTAAAATAAGATTTGTGACTTTTATTATATTTTGTAACCCTTATTGTTTTCCTAGATTAATAAATTTAGGCAAACGTGTATAAGTTAAATTGCAAATAAGGAATTATTATACCTTATATGTGTCTCGATTTTCACAGAAATCATGTTTCCTGAAAATATTTGGGAGTAAGTGCATTGCATTAGAGAAGCATATTTATATAATATTATTGGAGACCTCTTTTGTTCTTTTTTCTTTTCCTCCTCTTTTTTGTTTGTTTTTTTGCCAGTGCCTGTTTCCTGGCTTGTATTAGTGAACATTGAGATAAAGGCATTACAACTGAGAAGTCATATATTTTTTAAACTTTTGAATATAATTTTATTTTGTTTTTAATACTGAAATATGGATTAATCTTATTAACATGATTACTTATATATTGATGTTTTTTCTCAGAAATGTTGGATATGTCTTTTAAAAATCTACTTAATTATGTTTTAATCCTTAACTTAAAAGTTAACAGCTTGCAAACATTTGCTATTCCAGGTTCTATATTTCTCAGTATACTCTCAGGGTTTCTTTATCCCTTTCCACTGGCCTTATTTCTTGTTTGTTTGGTAAGTATATTAAATCAAATTGGAAGACTATAAACTATAATTTTAAATAGAATGAGGAGGACATTAGTAGTCCCACTTACTTGTGTAAGCATAAACTTGTTAATTTTAAAAGGAATTTAATGTTAATTTGTTAAGTCCCCCCATAAAGAGGTGTTATATAAATTAGGTTAGATTAAGTTAGTTAGGTTCCCTTTTTCCTGGAACAGGGTTATCATAGACTTGATTGCATTTATAGGCTCTGTTTTAACCTTTTCTTCTATTGTATTTTATAATTCAGATAGTCCAAGAGTATTGATTGGCACAATGAGTTAAGTCCCAGGGCTGGGGGTGGTGTTTTCAAGCAAAGCAATTGAAAGAAAAAAATTGGTTCCCGAAGTTTTACTCTCTCCTTTAAAAAAAAAAAAAAAAAAATTGATTTTTTACGAGAGGAAGGGAGAGGGATAGTTAGAAACATCGATGAGAGAGAAACACCGATCAGCTGCCTCCTGCAGCACGCCCCATACTGGGAATGTGCCCGCAACCAAGGTACATGCCCTGACCGGAATCGAAACTGGGACCCTTCAGTCCGCAGGCCCATGCTCTATCCGCTGAGCCAAACTGGTTTCGGCGAAGTTTTATTCTTAGGCTAAAGAGTAACATTAACTATTTTGATATAGTCATTAAATTTAATCATAAGTGTCATTTAGTTTTAGCTGATCTTATTTTAGTTATAATTTGGTCTAAGAAAGTACTAGATCAACTGGGTTCTTGCTCTCTGTACAAGAGATGGCATGCAGAATATCCTTCCCAGCCCCAAAAGAAGTAAATTAGTTCAGCTTTTCCTTAGATGAATATATCCATGTGAATAACTACAAAATGCTTATGGCTTCTTATTGTTTTCTAGTGTTCTGGACTTGGTGCCTCATTCTGCTATATGCTCTCTTATTTAGTTGGGAGACCAGTTGTATACAAATATCTAACAGAGAAAGCAGTAAAATGGTCACAGCAGGTAAACATATGTCTTTAAATTATTTAATGTAATTCTTTGGCTAATTGTGAGGTCAACATATAGTCTTTATATAAATTAACTCAGACTCAAGGCTTTAATAAAAAATAAAATTGGGAAGCAAATGATAAATGTTAATTTCAAAGACAAAGTTTTTGTACCCATAACAATAATGTTAATTCTTCATTTCTAGTATGCTCAATTAGAGCAGAGAAGTCAAAATTCAATGTAAAGGCAACCACATATTTAGATTCATCACCTGTTTTGTGTTGATGTAGTTATGTTGTCAGTGAAAAACTTGTAATGAAAAACTTTTTTAATGCATTTCACCTGTGAGAACAACTGTTATTTTTTTATATATATACCAGACCAGGCCCAGTGCACAGATTTGTGCCCTGGTAGAGTCCTTTGGCCTGGCCTGTGCCCAATCCGGGAACCCTTGGAGGATGTCACACTGCAGGTTTCAGCAGGCCAGGCCAAGGGACCCCACTGCTGCAAGAATCTGTGCACCGGGCCTTTAGTATGCATATAAGATCTTTGGTTAATCTCTTCTTGCCCTCCTCCCTCTCCCCTCCCCTCTGAGATTCATCAGTCTGTTCTATGTTTCTATTCCTGTGTGTTGAGCATCTACCCCTTGGCGGTCAGTGTGCATCATAGCTACCTGGCAGTCAGTATGCATCATAGCTCCTTTGAACAGTCAAGTGGTCAAACAGTTGCTTAGGCCTTTATTTATATATATATAGATATATTTAATTGATTTCAGAGAGAAAGCAAGAGGGAGAGAGAAAAATACCAAAATTGAGAGAGAATCATTGATCAGCTGCCTCCTGCATGCCCCTCATGGGATTGAGCCTGCAACCCAGGCATGCGCTCTGACAACCGGCCCTCCTGGTTCATAGGTCGATGCTCATCCACTGAGCTGCACTAGTCTGGCACAACTGTTATCTTTAGTCAGGGTCTCTGCAAAGACTAGCAATATAATTTAAGCAATACTATGCAGAAAAGTACAACATAGTATTGCTAAGAAAATTCTATTTTTATAAAGAAGCAAAAGAAACATAATTCTCAGAGGAATTTTGTAGATTATCTTTGCCTTATCCCTTTGTTTAACTGATTAGCATATTAACAGAAATTAAGCATTTGACCCGGAATCAAACATTTATTTACTTGTAAAGCAAGGTACAGAATCTTAGCTCTCTAGACTTTTAGTCTAGTGCTCTTCTCACTTTACCATATATGTATTGAATATTAAAATTAATTTACATGTGGTCCTAGCTGGGTGGCTCAGTTGGTTAGAACATCATACTGATATACACCAAAGTTGTGGGTTTGATCCCCCATTAGGGTACATTTTAGAAGCAATCCAAACAGGCATGCCAAACAGAACAATAGAGGAAGTACAAAAAAAAAGAAGCAGCAGCAGCAGCAGCAGCAATCAATGAGGCCCCTAGCTGGTTTGGTGCAAGGTGTAGAGCGTCAACCTGCAGATTGAAGGATTCTGGGTTTGATTCCAGTCAATGGCACATGGTTGGGTTGCAAGCTTGATCCCCCAGTAGGAGGCGTGTAGGAGGCAGCTGATCAGTGATTTTGTCTCATCATTGATATTTCTGTCTCTCTCCCCCTCTCCTCTGAAATCAATAAAGATATATTAAAAAAAAAAAGAAGCAGCAATGAGTATATAAATAAGTAGAGCAACAAATCAATGTCTCTCTCGCTCTCAAAATAATAAAATTATTTTACATATATTTTTTGGAATACTGTTTATTTTCCATAAGTAAGCTTGTTATTCAAAGAAATACTAACTAATGTAATCATTGCTTATATTTAATTGGTTAAATATTTCCATATACTGCAATCTTATTTTTATTTATTTATTTAAAAATATTTTTATTGATTTCAAAGAGGAAGGACAGGAAGACAGAGATAGAAACATCAATGATGAGAGGGAATCATCAATTGGCTGCCTCCTGCATGTCCCCCACTGGAGATCAACCCCACAACCCAAGCATGTGCCCCTGACTAGAATCGAACTCAGGACCCTCCACTCTGCAGGCCAGTGCTCCAGTGAGCCAAACCAGCCAGGGCTTTAATCTCACTTATTAATAATGAGTTTGTTCATGTGATATATACTATAATAACATAAAATAAAGATCTGAAATTTTTAAAAATTGGAAGCTGGGTATGCTGATGTGTTATACTAGCCCTTTTTACATTATAAGAAGTTAAAGACATTGAAAAGTTGATTACTTGGTGTGTTTCTTATATCTAGTCATAAGTTTAATTTTACCATTTTGGGTTTAAAATGTCATTGTTGGGCCATCATTATCTGGGATTGGCATAGAAAACCATCTTTAGTAACATTAAGCTTTAAGCAGAATTAAAAAATCTCTCATCCCAAGTTAATGTAGCCATGGTAGTGAGCATTTGATAAGTAGCTCATTGTCATTTTCAAGCTCCCTTTTGATTATTCTATTGGATAGACTGAACTATCAAGGATGATAATTTGAAATAAGGTATTTTACATTAAGCACATTGTTTTACAGGTTGACTTTATCTTGATTCCAATTCTTTTCTTTCTCGACAGGTTGAACGTCATAGAGAACATCTCATTAACTACATTATATTTTTGAGAATAACACCATTTCTGCCTAATTGGTTTATTAATATTACATCTCCTGTGATAAATGTGCCATTGAAAGTTTTTTTTATTGGCACTTTTCTAGGTAAAGTCTCTGGTTCACTCTGTGTTAGAACTCATTGTGTACATATCTAGCATTGTCCACTTGGGCTGGTTTTCATGCTCTCTGCAGATATGCCAGGACGGTGGCAGAGGGCCTGGAATATGGAAATAAAGGCTCAGAAGTGTTTGTTGGATTATCTTAATTTAAGTATTTTTGTGTTGCTTCTTTTAAAGAGGAGCATTTTCTATTGGATATTTTTTAATCATGCAGGATTAAGCAGGATTTTTAAACTCCATTCTGTCCTTCAGTAGAGAGAAAAAAATCAAAGTGCCTTTTTTGAATAATTTTCTCCTTTGTCCTCTAATCAGGCACTGAAAAATTGAACTTTTAATAAAGAATTGATCCTATTTTTTATTTTATTGAAATCAATATTTATTATGGGCATTTCCAAGAGTATGTGGAAAGCAAGAATTAACAAATGTATTGCTTTCAAGGAGCTGCACTTAATTTTGAAATTAATTAATAGACATAAAGATTCATTTGTATATCTTATGAATTCTAATGGTTCTTTAGCAAGAGTATTCTGCTTTTCTTTCAAAATTAAGTTCACTACCAACAAAAGGAGCAGATTCCTCATGTAATAAGTATCCATTTAAGTTAATACTACTTGCGAGAATAGATCTTTTGAAAAGAATAATCAAAATCAATTTTTAATGCTACTTCAAAAATTTATTGTCAAAGTTAAAAAAATATCACTAGGTTAATTTGGGATTTTGTAAGTTAATGTTAATTTTATGGAATCAAAAGAGAGAATTTTGTCCATATCTCCTTATTTTACAGATTAAATACCTAGAGATTTAGCTAACTTCAGCTTTGGCTGAATTAATTTTTTTGGTTCCGCATTTTTATTTATTATATTTCTTATTTTCTTAATTGAATTTTAGAGAGAGAGAAAGTAGAGGGAAGGAGAGAGAGAAAAACATCAATGTGAGAAAGAAACATCAATTGGCTGCCTCCTGCATGGCCCCTACTGGATATTGAGCCCACAACCGAGGCACGTGCCCTGTTCTAAAATTGAAGCAGCAACCTTTCAATGCATGGGATGACCAGCTGAGCCACACTGGCCAGGGCATTCAGTTTTGATTTTTCATGAAATACAATCATTTTGTGTATGCTCTTGTATAAATTCTTTTTACTTGTATTTTGAGACTCATTTCATTTCTGAGTATCCTACCATCTTTATTTTTATTTTAGATATATTCTGTCAAGGATGAATGACAATTTACTCAAATCTTATTTTTGAATATTTAGATTATTTCCAGATTTTTATTATTATATTGCTTTGGTGAACATCCTTGAGATTAGACCTTTGCTCATATTTATTATTTAGAAAGTTATAATTGTTGGATCAGAGCATATTCTTTTTTTAAGGTTGCTCATTAATGTAAAATTTTTTTCTAGAAACTTTTCTTGGGTTCTTAAATTTATTTTCTTAAAAAATAATTATGAAAAGTTTAATCCTTTATATGGAAATAAACTTAAGGAATTCAAATTAAAAATTTCCAAAATTGAGATTGCTATATTCTAAAAAGATAATTTATACATGTAGAAAATTGTAATGTTAAAGACAAACAATTGATGGTTTTTATTGGTTTTGTTTGTTTTTATAGGTGTTGCACCTCCCTCTTTTATAGCCATTAAGGCAGGAACAACATTGTACCAGCTTACAACAGCAGGGGAAGCTGTTTCCTGGAACTCAGTATTTGTCCTAATGATTTTGGCTCTTCTTTCTATACTGCCAGCCATCTTCCAAAAAAAACTAAAGAAGAAATTTGAGTGAAAAATCATCTAAGTTTTAGTTATCCTATCATCATCACCATCATCATCTCAGGACTGGCAGGTTTATGTGTTCAAATCACTTCTTCAGTAACTGAAACAAGGAGTTTGTAAAATAAAATTCTCTATTAAATAGTTAAAATAATGCAGTTAAGTGGCAAAGGAGAGAAGAATGAAAATTGATATACCATGAAAAGTGCTATCAGTAGTTATAATAGCCAGCTTCTAAATTACTTTATTCTAAGAGTAGCTGTAACTAATTAAACCAATTGGTTAATTTAATTTATTCATGAACTGGCTACAACTACTTATTTTTGGCTTGATATTTTAATATTTTTCTTTCTTATCCCTTACTAATAAAGTAGATACACAAAAGCAAAAATTCTACATTTTTAAAAATAGTGTTGTAGTCTGGCTAATGTCAACCTTCTTTCAGAGCATAAACTTAAAGCTAGTATTTAAAAGAGATTTACATCTTCCCCTTATCTTTGATGTAATGGATTTGTTTAGAAGTTGAATCTTAGTGTACTGCTGAATTGGGAAAGAATATCAAGTTATACCTTTTAGTGAATTTTGTTTTGTTTTTCTGTTCCAGATTATCATGGATTCATTTGAGATGTAAAATTCTGACCAGTATATTTTCATCTTTTTCTTGCTTTCACAATATTTCCATTGTGCATATACAAAATGGTGATTACATGGTACTTGTATCATATTGGTGTTGATAATTTATATTCAGATAATATTTTGTTACACAGTTCCCTCTTACTATCTCAAAAGGGGGTCAAAAAAAGCAAACATTTAGCATGCAGTTTTTAGATGTTATATTAATTATATTACGTTATATTTTGAAACAGTGACAGCATAACACTTAAGTGGTTAAATATAGTTCATTTGTTCCAATGACTATAAAATTTACCTAATTTATTTATTAGTCTGGTCATTAAAGTCTATATTATGTAATTATCCTTTTTTATGCATGATATACTTATAAGAATCCTTGTTTCATTTCTATTAATGTCTTTTTTGTTTGGGGCTACTTTTGGTTAATGCAGTTTCCCAATTTAGTGTTTGTACTTTTTATAACTCAAAGTATAATTAACTTCTCACATGGTAACCACTATATTTAAATGAAACAGCTTTTTGCTGCTTCCTTAATGGTAATACACTTGATTCTAGGACATTACTGATGTAAAGTAAAGTACTTTGTCAGTTTTACCTTCAGTTAAGACTCTCATGTTGAAAAGTGCTTTAACTGTGGGAGAAATCCTTGTATGTTTTTATTGTGAGAAGTATGATCATCCTCAAAGCCTATTTCTACTACATAATGTGGACTGATTTATTATTTTTTCTATCACAGTATTAACAAATGGATTTATTGTAAATACAAAGAAAATATATTGATTAATATACTATTCTTATGTCATCTGGCCTTTGTGTGAAATTATTTATTGTTATATCTAGCAAGGTTTTCTTCCTTTCTTATTGACCAGAGACTGAATGATAAGCTTTTGTTATTTTTACATGTAAATTTAAAACATAATATTTTGAACAAAGGTCATTAAATATTACTGTATAAAATGTAATTGAATAAAGTTTTATCAGACTTTTTAGAAGAAGTCTCATGATTCACTCCATTGTGTATATATTGTACTTACTCTATTCTCAGACTATTTTCTCTATCCTTATCATTGATTCTTTTCCTTTGCTGATTTCTTTTTATATTAGAAAACTGTAACTGTCACTAAAAGTGGGGTATTTTTTCTCTCAAGAGAATAGCCAACCTTGCTAGATTCATCATCATCGACTGCCAAGAAAGAATCCTGTAGCAGGCTATACTCTAAATTCAGTTGGTGCCCATATTCGCAGATTCATATACTTGGCCTGATGCCAGATGTAGATTTAAGCTTCAGCCACATCTTGAAGACAGTTACAAATAATAATCACAGAGAGTAAGTATATTGTAGTGAGAAGGCCTACAAGCTAACTACGAAATTAACAAACTAAGTGAGAATGTACCCCTCTTAATAGCCCCTCTCTGGAATTTTTTTACCTTGAGTGTAATATTTCTAAGATACTTATTAAATGCAAACTAAAATATAATAAGAATAAATTATACTGAAAAGATTAAATGTAGTATTTAGTATTTTTTCATGCTTAGTATTTCTATTAAAACACCTTTCATCAAATAAAAATATATTCTCTTGAAATCCTGATGTGCATTTTCAAAAACAAAGAAAAATTTAAAAACCTTAAATTTTGCTCTCGGTCAGATGGCCCGGGAGATGATTCTGACTGATAACACAATGGCCTCCCAAGGAGAACCCCAAGTTCAGTTCAAACTTGTATTGGTTGGTGATGATGGGACTGAGAAAACAACCTTCGTGAAATATCACCTAAAAGGTGAATTTGAGAGGTATGTAGCCACCCTGCACATGGGGATGCACCCCGTTAGGTTCCACACCAACTGAGGGCCCATCAACTTTAATGTGTGGGATACAGACAGCCAGAAGTTTGGGGGCTGCGAGACGGCTACTACCTCATTATAATGTTTGATGTAACTTTGAGAGTTACTTATAAGAATGTGCCAAACTGGCATAGAGATTTAGTGCGTGTGTGTGAGAACATCCCCATCGTCTTGTGTGGCAACAAAGTGGACATCAAGGATAAGAAAGGGAAGGCAAAAATACATTGTCTTCCACTGAAAAAAGAACCTTCAGTGCTACACGTTTCTGCCAAAAGTAACTACAACTTTGAAAAACCCTTCCTCTGGCTTGCTAGAAAACTGATCAGAAACCCCAACTTGGAGTTCATCGCCATGCTTGCTCTTGCTCCTCCAGAGGTTGTCATGGGCCCAGCGCTGGCAGCACAGTATAAGCATGATCTAGAGGTTGCTCAGATCACCACGCTCCCAGATGAGGATGACGACCTGTGAGGGAAGCTGGAGCCCAGCATCAGGTAACTGTCCTGTGATGTCAGTGGTGTTGTGTGTTTGCCCACTTTATTATATAGTTAATCAGAATGTGTTTGATCCTTGGGATGCTGAAAGATGAATGGGCCTGGGAGTGAATGTGGCAGTTAAAAATACCGTCACTTTTTGGACCTGTGTATTTAGCTGTTTGGGAGCACAGGTGTTTCCTTATTGAGTTTTAACTATAAAAAAGCTGCAGTTGCATCACAATACTCAGTGGTGAAACCTGGTTTGTTACTGTGATTCCCATTCCTTTTTGTTTAGAATCAGGATAAAGTTGTATTTCAAATTTAAAAATAAACCTTAAATTTGTTTATAGTTGACTTTAAAAAATAGTTTTTATATATATATAGTTTAAATAAACTTTTTTATAGTCAACTATAAACAAATTTAAGGTTTATATATATATATATTTAAATACATTTTATTCTTTTTTTTTTTTTTACAGAGAGGAAGGGAGAGGGATAGAGAGTTAGAAACATCAATGAGAGAAACATCAATCAGCTGCCTCCTGCACACCTCCTACTGGGGATGTGCCCGCAACCAAGATACGTGCCCTTGACTGGAATCGAACCCACAGACTGACGCTCTATCCACTGAGCCAAACCGGTTTCAGCTAAATATATTTTTATTAATCTCAGAGAGGAAGGGAGAGGGAGAGAGAGATAGAAACATCAATAATGAGAGAGAGCCATTGATCGACTGCCTCCTACATGTGCCTTTACCTGGAATCAAACCTGGGACTCTTCAGTCCACAGGCCGACACTCTATCCACTGAGCCAAACAGGCTAGGGCTATGGCTATGGTTGACTTTTGAGAACCTTAAAAAAATTTAATGTTTTCTTTGACTTAGAAAATGGGCAAGGAACCAAGATGGTGGCATAAAGTATACACCTATATGTGCTGCCTCTTACAACCATACCAAAACTACAACTAAAAGAAAAGGAGGTGGCAAGAGTAGCACAAATCCTGAAAGAACCCAAAATGGCTGCTTCAACTTTGAATCCCTTTACAAAGCGTTCTATTAAAGTGGAAAGCCTGAATGACATGACCATCAAAGAGGTTTTCTCCCCTCAGTCCAACCTGATCAATTTGCTCGCTGAAAATGGCCACCTGACCAGCACCCCCACGGTCATTTCTGCCTTTTCCACATGATGAGTGTCCACTGGGGAGAAGTCCCATGCACAGTGACCACTGCGTCTGCTTTAGATGAAGCCTCTCTGAATTATAGACGGTCCTGGACAGCTTCCTGGTGAAAGGCCAAGTATTGAAGCTGGAGGTGAAGACTGACCGGTCCAGCATGGGCGGGATGATTGTGCACATTGGAGAGAAGTATGTTGACATGTCTTAGTAAAGCAAGATCCAGAAGCTGAGCAAGGCCATGCGGGAGGTGTTCTAAACACGCTAATGTTTCAGTCGATGAAAATGTTAAACTTGGAGCAACAATAAAATGAATTCCTGGACAGAAAAAAAAAAGAAAAAAGAATAGAGTTTATACTCAGACTATTGGAACAGTTAAACATCAGAAAAATGTATCAGTGTAATTTACCACCTTAAGAGGATAAGATATTATCTTGATAGATATAGGAAAACTTTTTTTTATAAAGTTTAATACCTATATATAACAAAAATTACAGCAAGTTAGTAATAAGAATAATTTATTTTGATAACATTGTTTACCAGAACAGTACATTAAATATTATTTTTAATGGAAAACTAGATGCACTCTCTTTAAGATTGGGAAGTAAATAAAGAATCCTACTAACTTTGCTGCAATTAGATATGGTACTGAAGGCTTAGGCCAAATGCTTTAAGGAAAGAAAAGTATTAGGTGTAAAGATTGGAAGGGAAAGATAAAACTTTTATTTGAGTTTAGATAGTCAATTTCATTAAATTTAATATTTTAAAGCACCTAACAGCATAAACAAACACATTTAAACTAAAATGAGCCCAGCTGGTGTAGCTCACTTGGTCAAGCATCCTTCCATGCACCAAGAGGTCGCTGGTTCAATTCCAGTCAGGGCACTTGCCTGGGTTGCAGCTGGATCCCCAGTAGGGGAGGAGCAGGCAGCAGTAGATTGATGTTTGTCTCTCTCTTTTTTTTTATATATATTTTATTGATTTCTTTACAGAGAGGGAGAGGGATAGAGAGTTAGAAACATCAATGAGAGAAAGATATTGATCAGCTGCCTCCTGGACGCCCCTTACTGGAGATATGCCCACAACCAAGATGCATGCCCTTGACTGGAATTGAACCTGGGACCACAGGTCGATGCTCTATCCATTGAGCCAAACCGGTTTTGGCATGATGTTTCTCTTTCATCAGTGTTTCTAGGTATTTCTCCATCCCTCTCCTAAAATCTGTGAAAACCTATTAAAAGAATAAAACACCTAAAGTGAGGCATTAACAGGATTGCTGGACCCAACAAAAGTGACACCAATTGATAGGATATACCATCTTAAAATATAATCTTACTCCACAAGAGGGCCACCTCCACAAGAAATTTTTGGACAGCTGTTAAAGGATGAAAAGTTCTCAATATTGTTAGATTTACTTACTCTTCTATTTATCTTAACCAAACCATTAGCTCTTTGAAGTCAAGAGCTATGTTGAAGGGAGGGAAGGTTGATGAAATCCCTACTGATACCCTCTATTGCTTGAAGAAAGGAGCATTGAAGAAATTAGAAGTCCCTAGGAGGTGGAAAGCAGGTAGTGAGAGCATGGACAAAGTGCAGAGATGAGCAACTTCAGGGAGGGGAAGTTGGACTAACGGCTGGGTCCAAGCAGATTAGAGCTCAAAATTTTCAACTTCCTGCATTGAAAAAAAAGTGCTGTTGAAAAAGCTCTGAACATGAAGTCTGGAATCTGAGTTGGAAGAATCATGACATGAATCATTGTAGTCAAAGAAACTATTTCAGGTCAAGAAAGGGTTTAAGGAGAAACCAAGATGGCAGCATAGATGAACACCTAAACTGCTGCCTCGCACAACAATTCCAAAACTTCAGCTAAAAGACGGAACAGACATTATCCAGAACCACAGGAAAGCTAGCTGAGTGGAAATTCTACAAGTAGAAAGAAAGAGAGGGTTTCATTGAGACACGTGTGTAGAGAGGACGGGTGGCATAGTGCCTGGCTGGCTTCCTCTAGCAGGAGGGAGATGGAAACTCCCAACTGCACTGAACCCCAGTTCTGACTGCGCTGAACCCCAGTTCTGGGCGAGACTCATGGGGGGAGTTTCGACTGTCATGAAAAGGGAGGAGTACACAGAAACTTAGGGGAGCCGCGAAAGGCAGAGTTGTGGAGGCACGCAAGTGCAAGTGTGCACACAGAGGGCTGACTGTTGATTGTACCACTGGCTTTCTCTATCGGGAGGAAGACAGAACCTCCCAACTGTACTGAAATCCAGCTCCGACTGCACTAAACCCCAGTTTTGGGTGAGATTACGGGGACCCAAACTCATAGGGGTCCCTGGAGCACACGGAAACCCAGGGGAGCTGAAAAGGCAGAGGTCTGGAGGCGTGTGAGCACAAGTGCGGAGAGAGTGCTGCATTGATTAACAAGGGACACTGAAACCCAGGGGCCGCGTAGGACAGGGCTGACAGGAAGCCAAGGCTGTCTGTTCAGCCCTGAGCTCTGCCCCATCCACACTGAACACAGAGGCTTTCGCAATTGTGCAAGTCTTGTATCATAAGGCTGACTCCAGCACAAAAGTTCTCCCTGCATAGACACAGATGATACTTACAACCAATTGGCTTGGAGGTCAATTTCCCCCAGTGATACCAACAACAATCAAGACTTAACTACAACAAGGCTGTACACACAGTCCACAAAGGAGTGCACCAAGAGAATCCACCTCAGGTAACTGGGGAGGCAGAGCTACTGGGTCGTATAGGATAACTAGCACACAAAGCTCTACCAATTCAGGGAAGCAGCAAAAATGCGGAGACAAAGGAACAGATCACAAATGAAAGAAATGGAGGAAACAAACAACTGGATATAGAGTTCAAAACCATGGTTATAAGGTTTTTCAATAATTTCCTAGAAAAGATAGATAAATTTAGCAATACCCAAGAGGAGATGAAAAAGAACCAACTAGAAATGAAAAAGGACCAACTAGGAATTAAACATACACTGACTGAAATAAAAAATATTATACAGAGACCTAACAGCAGAGTAGAGGAACACAAGAATCAAGTCCAAGATCTGAAATACAAAGAAGCAGAAAACACTCAACTGGAAAAACAAAAAGAAAAAAGAATCCAAAAATTGGAAGATAGTGTAAGGAGCCTTTGGGACAATTTCAAGTGTACCAACATCAGAATTATGGGGGTGCCAGAAGAGAGAAAGCAAGATACTGAAAACCTACTTGAAGAAATAATGACTGAAACTTCCTTCACCTTGTGAAAGAAATAGACTTACAAGTCCAGGAAGCACAGAGAACCCCAAACAAAAGGAATCCAAAGAGAACCACAAAAAGACAAATCATAATTCAAATGCCAAGAGCAAAAGACAAGAATATTAAAAGCAGCAAGAGAAAAACAGTTAATTACCTATAAGGGAGCACCCATAGGATTGTCAGCTGATTTCTCAACAGAAACTATGCAGGCCAGAGGGAGTGGCAAGAAATATTCAAAGTGATGAATAGCAAGAACCTATAACCAAGATTAGTATCATTCAGAATTGAAAGTTAGATAAAGAGCTTCAACTCTAAACCAGTATTATATGAAATGCTGAAAGGTAAAGAAGGAGAAGGAGAAGGAGAAGGAGAAGGAGAAGGAAGAAGAAGAAGAAGAAGAAGAAGAAGAAGAAGAAGAAGAAGAAGAAGAAGAAGAAGAAGAAGAAGAAGAAGAAGAAGAAGAAGAAGAAGAAAGAAGAAGAAGAAGAAGGCAAGTGAATCTAAAAATCAAGTGAATTGAAAACCTGATGAACAGAATAAACTGGTTAATATAATAGAATCAGGAGCATAGAAAGGGAGTGGACTGACAATTCTCAGGGGGAAAAGAATAAGGGGGTGCAGGGAGAGACTGGACAAAAATCATACACCTATAGATGAGAACAAGGCAAGGAAGGTAAGGGCAGAGGGAGGGGTGGGAAAAAAAAAGAAAGGGTTTAAGGGGTTCTCCCTCCAGGAAACACACCCAAGCCTGTCCCTTTCCCTGCTTTCCCCCCAAGGGCATTACCTTTACTTTCTCCTAAGCTCCAAGGGTCCCTTCTTTTTGTCTTGGTAACTTTTTCCCTGAGCCCACATCTTCCTTCCAAGATGAGATGAAAAAGAACCAACTAGAAATGAAAAAGGACCAACTAGAAATTAAACATCACTGACAGGAATAAAAAATATTATACAGAGACCTAACAGCAGAGTAGAGGAACACAATCATCATTGATTCTTCTATCTCTTTCCCTCTCCCTTCCTTCCAAGGGCTTCTTTTTATTTATTTATTTATTGCCTATGTAACTTTCTAAATAAACTTATTAAAAAGGGGGGGGGGTGAATAAATATATACTTACAAATTATGCATTTTTAGCCTAGTTGCCCCTCCCTGCCCTGCCAGCCTGGTTGCTCCCAACTGCATTCCCCCCCACTGGTCTGATTGCCTCTTACTGGCCCCTCTGCCAGCCTGGTCATCCCCAACTGCCTGCTCTGTTGGCCTGGTAGCCTCTCATTCCCCTTCCCCCCTCCCCCGCTGGCCTGGTGGCCCCCATGCAGCCTGCTGTTCAGTTGTTTGGTCGGCCCTCTCTATCCCCACTGCTGGCCTGCTCATAGGCAGCCATCTCGTGAGTGATGAGGATTAATTTGCACATTACCTCTTTATTATATAGGATTGTGGTAGAAGTACATTCCATTAGAGCAGTTGGGGGCAATCAAGCCTGCAGGGGAGGGCAGTTAGGGATAACAAGGCTGGCAAAGGAGGGAAGGGCAGTTGGGAGGACCCAGGCAGGCAAGCAGGTGAGTGATTAGGAGCCAGTGGACCAGGATTGTGAGAGGGATGTCTGACTGCTTGTTTCAAACAACTATATTCTAGATATTTTAAGCAGAAAGAAGAACTTCACATATGGAATGTTATTTTTTTAATATATTTCTATTGAGAGAGAGACAGACATGCCCTGACTAGAATCAAACTGGCAACCTCTCAGTTCAAGTGGTTCATGGAATAGGCCACATATGCAATTTCAGATTTTACAAAATCACTGGAAAGTTTGGAGGAACAGGCTTTTGATGGAAGATCCAAGAATGACTTCTAGAAAAGTCCAGAACTGGCAGTTATTATGTTCAAGAGCTCACAACTGAGATTCAGACCTCTGTGATTCAGAGCCCTTGCTGCTTCTTAGATCCTGAAGAGAGGCAGCTATTTTTGCCACTGTAACTCTGTCACATCCTCCACAAGGCTGGAGATGGACCACTGGGATCTCTTCAACCCTCCCTGCCCACAGAACACTGACAAAAGATGCAGGAAAATAGTCCTTGTTTCTCCTTTCCATTCAAATTTCTTGTAAGTGCATCTAATTTGTGGGGCCTATTTAGTATGCAGAACTCCCGTTTTTTAGAGTTCATAGCTTTCCATCCTCTGCAATAAAGAAAGGAATGATCATGGCCAGCTGCATAATTTGCAAAATAAAAATACAGCCTTTGCTCAAAAAGCAGGGGGAAATGCCATTAAAGGAAAACTAAAAGATAAAGATTTTTCCTTTCCTCCGGGGTCTTCTTGACTTGTCGTGGTGTCTTTATTTTCTATTTAACATTGTTCTAAGGAAAAAGAATTTAAAATGTAAATTATTGGCTTGAATTTTCCATTTGTATTTATCTGGTGCACTGCTGATTTAAAATGCACATATAAGAGCACTTAACTGTCTGTGGAGTTGCCACCGGTGAGATGATGAGACCTGGGTTCTTGTCTTCTTGAAGGAAAGATTTCAATCAAGAGACAAAGTGTGGCCAAGCAAGCAAGAGTTTATTGGCCGCAGCAAACAAGACATTTAGGACAGTGAAACAAAGAAGGGCTTAGGATAGATGAAGCAACAGGAGAACTTAGGCTGGGCTGCTTTGATTCACTGGAAAGTCAGAGAAAAGAGGGCCTTGGAGACAGGTTCAGGGAGTCAGGCCAGGACAAGCTGCAGCTACCCATAACTCCCTGGGGTCTTTTAGAGGGAAGAAGAAGGGAAGGGAATGGCACAGATATGTTCACCTTGGGTATTTCTCTCTCTCTGGCAGGTGGGAATCTTAGGGGAGGGTTTCAATAGAATGTTCATCAGCTTTCCAGGTGTGCTTTTATAGGGTCATGGTCGCCAATGATTGGTCAGTGCCGAGGCAGGCTCTGGTGACCTTCTGCCCATCGTATTTGCTATGCTCATGTCTGTCTAACTGCCTATAACAGAATCACTGAAGTTATACATTTCTACTTCGAAACTCAAACACGCATGTGAATTTCATCCTTACATGAATAGTGGAAATGCTGCAAAAAGTAACTCAGCTGTTTTTCCTTTACTTCTACCAACATTTTCTACCTTTGACTTATGGATGAGTAAGGCAGGACTGAAAGGAAAGGAAACTAGGTGTTGCTTTTCCCTCTATGTCTTCGTTTTAAGCAGGTGATTAATTACTTATAAGGAAGGCACATAAATGAGAGAGGATTCCTAGGTGATTTGCATTTCTTAGAATGCCATTGCCTTTTTTCTTAGTGGGAAGCAGTTCTGGTTTGAATGGAGAGTATACCCTGTCAGGATAGTCAACAGCCCTGCTTATGCAATTATAGACATAAAATTTTTGCCTTGTTCTGGGTTTGAAGCTCGCTGAACTAGTAGGCATCACAGGTCCACAGGAATTCTGTGCCCCCGTAGTACTGAAAACACCGTATGGGAATGAGGTGCAAGCAACAGGGGATGTGCATATTGCTCACACAGCATCTGCTCGTGTGCATGCTCCTTTGCCTCATCAGATTTCACTTACAAAACACAAATTCTAAGATGAAATTATTAAGAATTTTAAGCCTGACCAGTGTCGCTCAGTTGTTCAGCGTTGACCCATGAAACAGGAAGTCAGAGTTCGATTCTTGGTCAGGGCACATGGCCAGAAAGGGACGTGCACAAGGCAGCTGGTCAGTGAGTCTCTCTCTTCATTGGTGTGTCTGTCTCTCTATTCCTCTTCCTTTCTTTGAAAACAATTTTAAAAGAAGGGGGGAGGGGGAGAAGGAGACAAATCTTAAGACAGCAACAGCAGAGCATTAAGCCAAGTGTGTGGCCCTTCTGAATATTAAGCCCCGTGCCTAGGTGGGACACCCATGAAACCAGCCCTTAGCATAATAGATGGAGGTAGAAATGGAGTCGACTGCCAATTACTATATCCAGAATAGACACTTGTGAACAGATGAGTGAGGATGTAAGGTGAGGTGAGAAGAAGGAAGCAGGGCGGGGGGTAGGGGGGCAGGAAGAAACCGTGTGTGTGTGTGTGTGTGTGTGTGTGTGTGTGTGTGCGCAACAGGGCGAGAGCGAGAGCGTGTGAGCACACAGATGGTGTTAACTTCCTAATTCTGTGAGGCCCAGTTATACTTCTGTGTCTTGCACCCTGTTAGGCAATGCAGAGAAAATATAACTCCACTCTTAGCTCATATTGTGGTTTTGGGTGAACTAGATGCCCCTTTCTTAAGATACTTTACTGCCATCTGTTGGAAAACTGTCATAATAACTATGTAAATTAATAATGACAACAATAAGTGATGTGTCTGGGACAACGGTCAATTTGTATAAATGTGAGTGGCAGCCCATCTGTTACCCGTAGGGTCCCCTGGGGGCCAGAGGCACAAATGATGACTCACAAGCTGAGCTTAGCAAAGTTAGTGGGCAACAGACAGGAGCTGAGATGGCAGGATAAGGGTGACCTGGCCTCACCTCTGAATCCCAGCCTCAGAGCCATTTAGTTGAGAATCAAAACCAGGAGTTCTTGGCTTTATGTTGTCTTGCTCTTGGCAGCCCCTGAAGATTGTTGTGGTGGGGGCTTATGGCCAATTCCAGCGTTTGACAAAGCCTAGTGGATGGGCCTGATATTTTTACCCAGGAGAAGCCTACTAGTATATAGACTAAAAATTAAAGTTGTATGGTTTTTCTGTTTGTTTTTTGCTTTTGGCTGGAGTTACATTAATTCTTTGCAGTTCACAAATCTTGTGCTAATTAAATGGTCTGAACATCAGATTAATGTATCTTTTATGAATAAAACATAGGTAAACTGGCTCTGGCCAGATAGCTCAGTTGGTTAGAGCAGTGGTCGGCAAACCGTGGCTCAGAAGCCAACACGCGGCTCTTTGGCCCCTTGAGTGTTCTAACACCATTTCTTCAAAATAGACTCACCCAGGCCGAAAACCGACTTCTGAGCGTGGGCCACGAAGTTTCAATCGCCCTGAATGTGCGCACTTGTGCGTGGTATTTTGTGGAAGAGCCACACTCAAGGGGCCAAATAGCCTTATGTGGCTCTCGAGCTGCGGTTTGCCGACCACAGGTTAGAGCATCATCCAGATATGCCAAGGTTTCGAGTTCAATCCCTCATCAGGACACATACAAGAAGCAACCAATGAATGAACGCATAAATAAGAACAGCAAATCAATGTTTCTCTCTCTAAAAAAAAAAGGTGAGAACACAATTTGTTTCAGAGGTTTCTTTCTAATTAAAGGGTCCTTGGGGATGGAAAACAATAAAAGAACTATCAAAGATGCCACTATTGGAAACCCTACTCATGACCAGGACCTTCTTTGTAAGACGTGGGTAAGCCAAAGATGGGAAAGTGAGGGACCTGCCTGCGGTCACATTTGAGTAAACTGCAGAGCTAGGATTCTACTCAGGTTTCCTGGTTCCTAAACCGGGCTTCTCAATCTCCATGAGTTGACATCTGCTTCTTTCTTCCCCCTCCTCCTCCTCTTCCTAAAATGTCATGAACCTTTATTCAGACTCAGAGAAAAAAAACCTAAATCATTTCATGAACATTTCCCAAAAGATGATTGGATATTGTGAATATAGTGCATTAAATAAGTTGTTAGTAATTCTTCTGTAGCCTCTACACTTACTAGTGACCCAACAACATCTCTTTTTTTGTCCCAGAATATGTTAAACATGGCTCTTAAAAGCAGAGCAACTTCTTATGTATGAATAAAAACAAAGTGTTTCCCAATACAATCTAGGACATAATGCTCTGAACTTTAGAAATGCAGTTTATTTTTATTATAGTTAATTCTTAATGTGTTGTTAAAGGTCTTGTTGTGCTGTTTTAATTTTTTCAAATTTATTATAAATTTAATCATTCCAATAATTAAATACTGATTTTTCTGTGTCATAATTCTTATATGTTTTTTCTATGTCCTTTTCAAGGCAGATTGATATAACTTAGAATATTTATAGTATGACTGTATGTTTTTGTTTACAGTCAGCTGGAAAAATACTCAAATATTCAATGATTAATTATTTATATCTTTTCCTACTTTTAAAAAATTAAGGTACCATTTACATACAGTAAAATTCACTCTTTTTTAGTGCATGACTCTGAGTTTTGACAAACATAAACAATTGTGTAACCACCACCACAATCAAGACATATAACAATTCCTTCACCCCTCCCCCCAAAAAAACATCTTTGAGAGCTCAGCCACAGTTACATATGTCTTCCTTTTGAAATCTGGTCCAAGGGCTTTTCACTCCCCCTTACTAGACCATCTGGCCTTTCCCAGGAAGCTCTTGGCCCTCAAGTTGATGGGAACAGTGAATCCACTGTGTTCACATTCTAAGGGAGAGAGCTGGATGCAGTTCATATAAGGCCATCCACCTAGATTCTCAAAAGGCTCTAACCTAGGGTGGTAGAGGGGAAGAGGGAACAGAGGGGCCCACCAGTGACTCCAAGAGCCCTAGGTACCCCTCTGCTTATCTGCTCTAGCCATCCTACCCCTCTCAACCTCCTCAGATGCACACACACTGCACATGCAATTGTTTACACCTGCAAATACACAAACATGCATCTAAAATATATAAGCACATATATATTGAATGGCCAGATTATT